>ML246908.1:26797-52278 GCA_005239495.1 Nicotiana undulata
CGCGGCCGCGGTCATGTTTTCGCGGTCCGCGGTGGAGGAGCTGGGCCACTGGTCCGACTTCGGAGGCTTATATCTTTTGATCTACAAGGAATTTTGAGATGATTCGAAAACGAAAGTTGTATCCCTTCGTGTCTAGTTTCCAGAAAGGTAATGAAATTGTAATTTTGACATCGGTAGAGAAATTTATGGCAAAAATACTAAAGCATGTCACTGCAATCATTTTTCTTGATTTTCTTCAGTTTTTCCTGACTTTGCTAGCACGGCCATGGTCCCTTTTTCGCTGACCGCGGTGGGGGGCATGAGAGGGGTATAAATAAGTGGTATTTCAGTAAGTTTTCATTTTTCAATACCCCAAAGACATAAGAGGCGATTTCCCAAACACTTTTTCTTCTCCAAAACGTTGGTAAGTGATTTCTAACTCATTTTCTTCACTCCTTAACTTCTTTTTACAAGATTTCATCCTAGAATCTAGGGTTTTCATGGTGGAATTGGTAATTTTGGGTAAAACCTAAGAATATTGAAATTTGGGAATTTAGACCTCAAATTAAGGTCGGATTCCAAAAACCATTTATATATCCGGGCTCGGGGCGAACGGGTAATCGGGTTTTGGTCCGAACTTCGAGTTTGGACCGAGCGAGCCCGGGTTCGATTTTTGAATTTTGGGGAAAGACTTTAGAAAACTCACTTCCATACATTAGAACTGATTCATTTAGCATTTATTGATATAATTAAGTAACTTGTGGCTAGTTTCGAGTCCTTGGGAGACAATTTTGAAGTTTCGGGCGCATTCTTGACCCGGAAAGTAGGTTCGACACGAGGTGAGTCTCCTTTCTAACCTTGTAAGGTGGAATTGTCCCCCTAGGTGATTTAAATGTTATGTGTACTTGTTTGGGGGCTACGTACGCACCATGTGACGAGAGTCCGTACGTGGCGGCTATTATTGTTATGTCCGGGTAGTTAGGCCCACAGCATGCCTTATATTTTCCTTGAAATGAATTATGTGTTATGAACACTTGTTGTGTGTAGTAGTGTTTTCTCTAAGACTTTGTGGCATTTGACTTGAAGAGTATTCGTAACACCTATGGGATCGGGCCGTACGCCACGGCGGATTTGAGAGGTATTTTGTATATATATATGGGATCGAGTCGTACGCCACGGCGGATTTGAGAGGTATTTGTATATATATATATATATGGGATCGAGTCGTACGCCACGGCGGATTTGAGAGGTATTTTGTATATATATACGGGATCGGGTCGTACGCCACGGTGGATTTGAGAGGTATTTGTATATATATATGGGATCGGGTCGTACGCCACGGTGGATTTGAGAGGTATTTATATATATATATATATATATGGGATCGGGTCGTACGCCACGGCCGATTTGAGAGGTATTTTGTATATATATATATATGGGATCGGGTCGTACGCCACGACGGATTTGAGAGGTATTTGTATATATATATGGGATCGGGCCGTACGCCACGGTGGATTGGGAGAGTACTTGTAATATATATATGGGAGCGGGCCGTACGCCACGGCGGATTGAAAGATATTGGCTTGACAGATACTTGGAAAAACGGAAAGTGTACATTGTTGTGTAATATCAGTAGCTACTTGGATTGCTGTACTTGTTATGTATTTGCTGCTCACTGCCTTACCTGCCTACTGTATTTCATTATATCCTGTCGTATGATATATTATTTGACCTTAGTGAGTGTCAAGTCAACCTCTCGTCACTACGTCTTCGAGATTAGACGGGATACTCACTGGGTACATATATATTTATGTACTCATACTACACTTGTTGTGCACTTTGTTGCACAGGTACTTTCAAAGCGATGAGGCTGGTTTGGAGACTTAGGCGAGCTGCATTATCCTGAGGCAATCCGCAGCCGGCAGAGTCTTCCTCTATGTATTGTATTTATTTTATTCTAATGCCCTTGTCCAACTTGTATTACGGACAAGCTTCATAATAATTGTATAAGTTCTTAGAAATTGCTCATGTACTCACGACACCGGGTTCTAGGACACGTATATATTTGGGATGTATTTCATTAAAGGAGTAAAATGGATTGTTGTTTTTACTTAAATGGATTTCATCTAGTTATTGCGTATTAAAGTGAAAGGTAACGACTTTGAAAATATTGAGACATGAATTTATTTGTTTAAATTAATTAATGGTTGGCTTGCCTGACAGTGGTGTCCGGCGCCATCACGACCTTAGGGATCTTGGGTCGTGACAACATGGTATCAGAGTGCTAGGTTCCCTTACGTCTCACGAGTCATGAGCAAGTCTAGTAGAGTCTTGCGGATCGATATGGAGACGTCTGTACTTATCTTCGAGAGGCTACAGGGCTGTTAGGAGTACTTCCCTTCTTGATTACTCATCGTGCGATTTGATTCCTTTAAGGCTTATGCCTATGTTTCTTCCTACTCAATCTTACGCGTCGCGAAGCGCTTGCTACAAATCAAGGATTTGAGGAATTTTAATAATACTATGGATGTGGTGCGGGATGTTTCTCCCTGCGAAGTTGATTGGGGATTTTGTCGTGGCTCTGCGGAAGAGTAATATGTTGTTTCAGCCAGTAACAGTGATTCTGAGAACTTTGAGATTATGCTCAGGTTATGATGATGCTTACGATTGGTTATCACGCGATGTCGATATGATGTTAAAATGATTGCCCATATGTTGGGGTGATGAATGGTTTGAAGGGAGGTCTTCTCAGGGCGTGATTTCGAGATTTCAGTAATTTAGTTCATGCGGAGGAAAGGCATTTGGACTATGAATGGTCTGGTTCGGATCGATAGAGTAGTAAGACTTGATGTATTCAAGTGAGGTGGAATATTCACTTGTGTTGTAATATCATCGTCATTGATCGAATGGAATGTGTTAAGTTCGTCGGTGCCATGGTTTCTTCGGTGGAATGGGGTCAGAGTACTGTGAAGAATCATTGAAGAAGCGACTGCCAGAGGTCGTGGTGTGCTGTGGTTCAGTATGGAATAAGCATTTATAATGAAGGCAGCTCGAGAGAGATGGTCTTCGGGGAGTCGAAGTTATGATGGTCTGCTGGTTCGGGTGTTGCAGAGAATGATAGGGAAATGAGGCAGCAATTGAGCAGCATTCGATGAAGGAAGATATGTGAAAAGTGCTAGGTGGTGGTTGCATTTCTAAAAGGTCAGGCATAAGAGAAGGAAGTCAAGTAGTGCTTAAAGGAAGGAAGTTAACCAAAGTGGGTGAGTGGCAACATAGTAGTGAATTTGACGATTTTGTAGCGCATTTAGTAGATATCCATGAGGAGCGGACGGACGGGAAAAGTTGGTGAATGAGAGCAGGCTTAGGATGGAGTATTGATGTTGCAGAGAGTGTGCATTTCGGGGTTGTTGGAAGGTGTCAGTTGGTGATTTCCACAGGTAGTTTATCTCCTGTGAATAGGTTAGCGGTTGTGTGGTTGGCAAGTTTCTGCGAGGGATTCTAGTGGTTGCTCGGTAGGAGGCAGAATGTGTGAATGATACTAGAGGATTGGAGTATTTAGGGAAGGCTAACGGAGGAATTCGGAAGAATTGGGCAGACTGGTTGAGCATGATTATGTTAACAAAGGAGGAGGGATTCCAGCATGGGTCTAGAGTAGTGCAAGGAGTAGTTTCGGGCTAAGTGGAAGAGTCCCACCGCCTACAGCTGGGTTGTAGGATTACCTTCTCATGGGGGTTGCAGATTGCTAGCGTATTGGCAAGTTATTATAGCTAAGGGAGAGGAGTAAAGGGTGATCGTGCATGGAATTTGTTAAATGTGTGCAAAGCTGGCCCTATCGGATCAGGGTTAGGTTTGGGAAGATTCAGAACTTTTGCTTAAGGCATAGGCGAGTGGTAAGGGTAGCGACTCAGTCACGTACTTCGTTGAGGGGATGTTCATGTGTTGGGAGAGCCTTGGAGTTGATTGTATGCGGGGCCAGTCAGAGTGGGTGACTCTCAATAGCGGTCCTAGTGAATCTAAAGGTTGAGAATGCGGTGTTTGAGGGTTTCAGAAAGTAGTGTGGGTAAGAATCGAGCTTTTGCGGTGTAATTTCCGAGGGAGGAAAATGGTTGGAATGTTCTATGTCATTTTTCAGCATGCAGAAGAGTATTGGAGGAATGAGAGAAATAAACTTTGGGTTGTAAAATGATTATCAGAAGGGTATGAGATGGGTTGTGAGATTTAGACAACATGGTCTCGTGAATCAAGGCCACTCGGAATGAGTGAGGATAGAGTTTGTTATGAGTTGAATGGGGTTACTGTTGCTTCGGAGGCAATTAATGATGATTAAAAGAAGATAGATGGGTTAGCCATGGTTGAAATGACACATGTACGGCAGTGATCAGTCTCGTCAGGGTGATTTAATTAAGCATGTGGTTTGTGCCAGCGTGCACGGGGCTTGTCGGCCGCCATAATAGATCGTAATTGGAAGCATTCAAGCATGATGGCTTGTAAAGTGTAGGCAGACTCCCGGAAGGATTAAGGTGATATAGACCACAACTTAAGGATTTGCATGTTGGGTGATTGTTAAAATTCACTTGTGTGTTGTTATGGTTCTCTTGAATTGAGATAAGTAGATGTTTCTATGTGATGAGGCGCTCACCCTAATGATGGTTCATTAGTTATGATGGAATTCTTGCGTTATTTCATACCGGCATGTCAGGTGCAGTAAGCAGTAGAGGACTGGGAGTAAGGATTGAGATTGCGGCTCGGTATTAACAAGGATGTCATGAGCTCGGATGAGCGAGAAAAAGGGGTTTGAAAGTCCATAGTAAGCTGGTGTTATCTTCAGTGTCGCCTGAGATCGATGTTCGGTGTAAAAGGCTTGCACCCTGGTTATGAGTTCTTGATTTGTTTTACGGCATTGATGGGGCCGGTGGTATGGATGTGCAGAATTGTTACCTTGTGTGGAAGGTCGTGGGAGCGTGACCACGGGAAGATCGTATAAGTGTGACTTGTGGCCACCTGATTGATTGAAGGTTTAGACCAAGGAAGTGTAATGTTCTCAATTAAAAGTGTAAGCCTGGAAGGCGTTCGGTTCATTTTCGTTGTGGGTTAAAGGGTGTTGTCCCGGATGTGATGGTAGTTCTTGCGTGTTATGCGAGGAAGTGGGTTATTATGGACCCAGGTCAAGCTATTATCTTAGTTCAGTGTGAGCGGAATTGGCTTGAAGTGCGCAAATGGATTTAAAAAGGACTATGGGCTTCATGTGAGTCAGATGTGTTCATTTCAGTAAAGCGCTCCTCAAAGAGGGGTGTTGGAATATCAGGTGAGTCCATCTTCGTTCATTTCATGTAGTATTATGATTGTGTCGTGTGAGTTGTGAAACGGCTTGATAACTTCGTATGTGTTAAGATTCCGCGGAGCGAGGGGGTTATGTGAGCAGGATGGCCCTCGAGATTCAGATTATATATCGCACCTTAGTTGTGCTTGAGTTTTGTAGCATATGGTTTATCAGTCTCCCCAGAATGGTATAACGCACTTAGCGTGTTTATGACCGATATTTAGTAATTTGTAATAGTGAGCAATTCAGCTCCGTGTATATTTCCTTATGTAAATCTTATGATAGGATCGGGTGGCACACCGCCACTGGTATGTTATTTGGATTGGGTTGCATGTCGCAACAGTGTGATAATAAGTAAGGTTCCTATATTTATTTTCTTATGTTATACTTCTTGTATTCTGAGGAAAGTTCATATCAGTTGCGTGAGTTGAGTAGTCCCTTCCTGAGTCATTTCCTTATGTGTCGTGTTCGAATTGTGGCCTATGGGCGCATTGTGGCATCGTGTGAGACTATTGGTCGTGCCTGGGGTGATTGGTTGTCTGAGCAGTTCATACTGGGTGAGACAAGATTTATAAATCTGGGATCGGTGTGATAAGATTATGTGAAGTATATTACAGGACAATTACCACTATTTGGTTCGTAATGAGATGATGATTTTAGTCAAGGGGAAAGATTCAATGTTTGGATAGCTCTGCAGTTGGTTAGGAATTTATACACATCTCCTCCGTTGTGGTGGTATCGTCAGCATTATAGCAGGATGTATATATATATCATAAGGTGCATTGGGAGCATCAGATTCGTGGAATTTTGGCTAATAAGGTTCAGGGAGCGTCATTGTGGTTAGATGATGGATTACGCGGAGTATAGTGCTGATTCAGCAACGGTACGCAGTGGTGTTCTGTTGCCTCGTGTGGTAGTTGATACGGTGTTAGTATATCAAAAACAGGCCTGACAGAGAATTTTCGGTGTTGGAACTAAGTTCGGAGCTTATTGTATGGATAAAGGAGGATATCTTTAGATTTGATCAAGCTAATGTGCTCAACTGGGTTGTGGTGGCACGGGCAGGTGCTCGAGGTGTTAAGCAGTGATTTCAGATAACCCCAGAGTAGTTCTTGGCACGTTAGAGGACGAACGTCTGTTTAAATCAGGGATAATGTAACGACCCGACCGGTCGTTTTGAGCTCTAGTGCGTCGTTCAGCAGTTTGAGGTCATGAGCAGCTTCATTTCAGGTATTATGACTCGTACGCATGGTCGGAATTGAAATTCGGGAAGTTCGGGTGGATTTGGAAAGAGAATTCTCATCTCATAAACCTTAAGTTGGAAGAATCGGCTAAGAGTGGAATTTGGAGTAAACGACCTCGGAATTAGGATTTGAAGGTTCCAGCAGGTTCGTATGATGATTGCGGACTTGGGCGTATGTCCGGATCGGGTTTTGGACAACCCGGGAGCATTTCAACGTATATTGTGGAAGTCAGCATTTTTGAATGAATTTCCTAAGTTTGGGTTGAAGCGCATTTCAGTGATATTGATATTCCTGTGGGATTCCGAGGCTGGGAATAGCTTCATATGGTGATTCTGGAGTTGGGAGAGCGATCGGAAGTGAATTCGGATGTTCGGAGGTCATTTTGAAGTCATTTGGCTAAAGATAGAAATTTGGAGGTTTTTGAAGAATCCGACCGGAAGTGGAAATTATGATAGCAGGTTCGGAATGCGATTCCGGAAGTTTGAGCAGGTCCGTAATGTCGAATATGACTTGCTTGCAAAATTTGGTGTCATTCCGAGTAGTATAGGTCGGTTCGGCGCATTGTTAGTGAATTCAAGAACTTAAAGTTCTTAAGTTTGATTCTAGGGGTTTTGAGGTGTGATTCTGAGTTTTAGCGTTGTTTTGGGTGTTCCGTAGGCTCGAGAAAGTCCGTGGGATGATTTGGGACTTGTTGGAACGTTCGGTTTGGAGTTCCGAGGGCTCAGGTGAGTTCCGGGTAGGTCCCGGGATGTCTTTAGGCTAAAATATAGTTGTTGCATGTCAGAGGGGTCAAATCCCTGAACCCACCACCACGGTCCGCGGTCCCTTTTGTGCTGGCCGCGGTCATGTTTTCGCGGTCCGCGGTGGAGGAGTTGGGCCACTGGTCCGACTTCGGAGGCTTATATCTTTTGATCTACAAGGACTTTAGAGATTATTCAAAACCGAAAGTTGTATCCCTTCGTGTCTAGTTTCCAGAAAGGTAATGAAATCGTAATTTGGACATTTTTAGAGAAGGTTATGGACAAAATACTAAAGCATGTCACTGCAGTCATTTTTTTTAATTTTCTTCAGTTTTTCCTGACTTTGCTAGCGCGGTCGCGGTCCCTTTTTCGCTGACCGCGGTGGGGGCATGAGAGGGGTATAAATAAGTGGTATTTTCAGTTATCTTTCATTTTTCAAGACCCCATAAGACATAAGAGGCGATTTCCCAAACACTCTTTCTTCTCCAAAATGTTGGTAAGTGATTTCTAACTCATTTTCTTCACTCCTTAACTTTTTTTACAAGTTTTCATCCTAGAATCTAGGGTTTTCATGATGGAATTGGGAATTTTGGGTAAAACCTAAGAATATTGAAATTTAAGAATTTAGACCTCAAATTGAGGTCGGATTCCAAAAACCATTTATATATCAGGGCTCGGGGCGAACGGGTAATCGGGTTTTGGTCCGAACTTCGAGTTTGGACCGAGCGGGCCCAAGTTCGATTTTTGAATTTTGGGAAAAGACTTTAGAAAACTCACTTCCATGCATTAGAATTGATTCATTTTAGCATTTATTGATATAACTAAGTAACTTGTGGCTAGTTTCGAGTCCTTAGGAGACGAGTTTGAAGTTTCGGGCGCATTCTTGACCCGAAAAGTAGGTTCGACACGAGGTGAGTCTCCTTTCTAACCTTGTAAGGGGGAATTGTCCCCCTAGGTGATTTAAATGCTATGTGTACTTGTTTGGGGGCTACGTACGCACCATGTGACGAGAGTCCGTACGTGGCGGCTATTATTGTTATGTTCGGGTAGTTAGGCCCACAACATGCCTTATATTTTCCTTGAAATGACTTATGTGTTATGAACACCTGTTGTTTGTAGTAGTCTTTTCTCTAAGACATTGTGGCATTTGACTAGAAGAGTATTCGTAACACCTATGGGATCGGGCCGTACGCCACGGCGGATTTGAGAGGTATTTTGTATATATATATATATATATGGGATCGGGCCGTACGCCACGGCGGATTTGAGAGGTATTTTGTATATATATATATATATGGGATCGGGACGTACGCAACGACCGATTTGAGAGGTATTTTGTATATATATATGGGATCGGGCCGTACGCCACGGCGGATTTGAGAGGTATTTGTATATATATATGGGATCGGGTCGTACGCCACGGTGGATTGGGAGAGTACTTGTAATATATATATATATGGGAGCGAGCCGTACGCCATGGCGGATTGAAAGATATTGGCTTGACAGATACTTGGAAAAACAGAAAGTGTACATTGTTGTGTAATTTCAGTAGCTACTTGGATTTCTGTACTTGTTATGTATTTGCTGCTCACTGCCTTACCTACCTACTGTATTTCATTATATCATGTCATATGTTATATTATTGGACCTTAGTGAGTGTCAAGTCGACCTCTCGTCACTACTTCTTTGAGATTAGACGGGATACTCACTGGGTACATATGTATTTATGTACTCATACTACACTTGTTGTGCACTTTGTTGCACAAGTACTTTGAAAGCGATGAGGCTGGTTTGGAGACTTAGGCGAGCTGCATCATCCGGAGGCGATCCGCAGCCGGCAGAGTCTTCCTCTATGTATTTTATTTATTTTATTCTAATGCCCTTGTCCAACTTTTATTTCGGACAAGCTTCGTAATAATTGTATAAGTTCTTAGAAATTGCTCATGTACTCGCGACACCGGGTTATGGGACACGTATATATTCGGGATGTATTTCATTAAAGGAGTAAAATGGACTGTTGTTTTTACTTAAATGGATTTCATCTAGTTATTACGTATTAAAGTGAAAGGTAACGACTTTGAAAATATTGAGACAGGAATTTATTTTTTTAAATGAAATAATGGTTGGTTTGCCTGACAGTGGTGTCCGGCGCCATCACGACCTTAGGGATCTTGGGTTGTGACAATCATACTTATGGATTTGGTTGGTACTAATAATTAGGGTCAAGCACGTGAATCTTAACCAAATAACTCCCTCATTTAAAAACAACTTCAAGAAATGCATAGGAGTTTCAAAATAATCAAGTGACAACAAAAAGCCTCAAGAAGTGACTCAAACGCACTAGTCTACTACATATGCTCAATTTACTCATTTCGGGATTTATCAATGTCACCAATCCATCCTAATTCATGTGCCCTCAAAAGAAATAAAGTCCCAAAATTACCATATTTACAATAACAACACAAAGGACAAATGCACAAAGACACTCACTCTCAACAAAGAATTTCAAGTGTTACAAAATATCATGCCATAAGCTTGCCCTTATGTTAATTCGTCGCCTATTCAAGAACATAGGGTTGGAGATCCCATAAGGACTTTTTAAGATTTTAATGTAGGTTAAGGGAAGGGTCGGATAAGCATTTGGGATACAAGTGACTACACCCTCCTTGAACACTACTCACATTTGCCTTTCTTTTTGCATTTTGCTTCTTTTTAAACAACATAGCCCTTATAGAACCACCTTAAAGTACCTCTCTAATTTTTTTAAGACTCTGTATTTATATATATATATATATATATATATATATATATATATATATATATATATATATATATAACTATTTTCTTTTGGAGCTTGAGTATCTTCATATAAACAATTTTGAGGTATATGTTTCTACACTCAATGTACAACCTTACCAGTTTCAAACTTGACACCAACGCCCCCAACTTAGGTTTCTAGCCTCATTATCAATATTCAAGGAGGGACGGGTTCAAAGGAGGGAATTATTTACAAAAGGGTAAAGGTTTATAATGAGGTGGCCAAAGAAAAGGTTAAAGGCTCAAATTGGGTAAACTAGTGATAATATTTATGCAATGGTACGCTATAAAGGCTATAGTGGATTTTTCAAAGATCACAAAGAATGCATAAGGTCATCCCTCCAACCAAACATAATTAACATTAGCATTGAAATACCAATCGGGCAAGTGTTAGTTGATAGAAGTAAACACAAGAATTATATTTAACAAAAACTAACACACATGGCACATGAACTAATCAAGACGGATCAACTTCACTTCTTAATAAGAGAATAGAGCAATATCATGCCAACTAGTTGGTAAAGAGTCATCAAATGAGCCAAAACGTTGTCACAAAAATTATTCTTCCCCATGGAACTTACTTTTTCAATTTAAAACCAAAATTCGGAGGGGTATTCTTATTTCACACTTCATGTACAAGAGACTAATTTTATTAGAACCAAATAATCCAAAAGTCTCCATATAACAAAACAAGACTAATTCCCTTAAGAAAGTCGTCACGCCATCCATCATAGGGAAAATTCATCGGGTTCAACACAAAAATATTCCTCGGGAAAGAACTGTAGAATAAAAAAAACCAAGAAAATACTACTAAAGAGACAAAAAAATATAAAGTAAAACTACTAAATAAGATAAAATAAACACTGTAGAAATCAAAATCAAATAACAAAACTACTAAAGAAAATAATATAACCAAATCAACTAATACTAAAGAAACAAAAATAACATAAACTAAAAACTACTAAGGAAGCTAAATAAAGAAAGAAAAATAAAATATAATAACAAAAGTGACTAATCTACAAATATATAACCAATCACAACTAAGCTCGGCAAGAGCACGTGATTAGGAATAATAAGACACGCCCGACAAGGGCACACAATATCCATACCACAACATAAACCCGGCGAGAGCAAAAATAAAGCATCAATGTACGAATAAAGTATACTCCCTAAAGACACAACCAACTAAAAACATTGTAGTGTCCTCACTGCACAATATCAAAATAAAATAAGAGTAGTTTGAGGGCCTCCCTGAAGTCTGCATCAGGATAGCAGGCTGCGAGAGAAAGGCTAATCACTGCTGTGAAGAACTCTCGGCCTCATCATCATCAGTATCATCAGCATAATCACCAACACACTCGACATGAGGGAGTACTCTTCGCTATCATCATCGTCCTTAACATGTATCTTCTGATTCGGCTGCCCCCATTGGAAGATGGCCTTGATGCCTCTCCACATTTTGATCATAAACCTGCCCTTCTTCTTGTTTCTCGCTTTCTCTTTTGGAAGTCCGGCTGAATATCTACATGTGCCTTGGCCAAGTTGCCATAGGGTGCCTCGAGACTGTCAACAGTATCTGCCAATTTCTCATGAGACTCTGCCTACCTTTTCTGTGAATCTAGGTAGGCCTTCATGTCTTCCCTGGTAAAGTACTTGGGACTAGGTTGGGGGTGTAAGGGTCCACTGGGGAGCTATGAAACTAAGTCACGGATGACACCAAGCTTCGAGTTCAACATCCCAAATGGTCCCTTAGGCAATGTTGCCTATGAGGATGACTCTGATCCGCCAACAGTGGTGACTTTTCTCTTCTTGCTCTTCACTGCACTACCCTCGCCCGTTACTCTCAACGGATAAAAGGGTTTGTCGGCCGGTAACCAATGATCAGTCCTACACACTTCAACCTCTGCTCGCCTACACAACTCTGTGATCAGTGTTGGAAATATCAACCCTTTGTTGTCGTCTAGAAAGTACTCTTTCAGCTCTCGCAGGATATAGTGGTCGTCATTCACATGAATGCCGTCTAGAATGCATGTAATGATCAAGGCTCAGGTGTATGAGACGTGTGAAACATTTCCGTATGGTGATACCCGGTTGCAGAGGATGTAGAGCCACACTTTGGCTTCAGCTGTGAAGTCGATCGACTTATATCTGTTTCTCTTTTTTGCCCATTTTGCTCTCATTCTTCCGGGATAGAGTTTAGAAACAAGCCATTCTCCGTTGTTGCAATTATCCTTTTCTCGCACCGGCTCAAGTGGATGGTTAGGATACCCGAGAATGTCATTGATCTGTTCAGTACCAAACCTTACTATTTTGACCCTTATGGTGAGTTGTGGGTCGGCGAAGTTTGTACGCTTAATATTAGCATAAAACTCACGAACCCACTCCTCATTGGCTTTGCACGGAGTAGGAATGAAGCTCGACCAACCGGAGGTTTGTAGACGGCCATAGAATTCAGGGAGTAACTCGGCCAATTTCTCCTCGGCGATAACCTTCAACTTCAAATTCCTATTTGAACAACTTTTTATTGTTATTTCAAGCACGATCATTTTTGTGAGAAGGTTGTCATAATACCGCCGATGACAATCAGCAGACATGAAGCGTGTATTATCAAATTGTTCCTCCACAGCCTCCTCCTCAATTTCATGACCAAGCGTAGCATTTTCATTCATGTTCAGGTCCATTTTAGCTCAAAGTACCTGATGAAATGAGGGCTTGGTTCATTAAACCTACCCGATTCATGCACCTTCAGCTAAAGAAGCGTTTATGCGAAGCCGCTTCTGCGAGTATTTTATCGCACTTGTGCATGTTGCGCATCTGCGTCTGACAATTCCGTTTCTGCGTGAGCGCACCTGCGTTATTTTGTCCGTAGGTGCGGTTGTACCAGACTTCAGCTGGTCAGATCTGGGCAGCCACTGTTTTTTCTTGTTCTAACACTTTGAACCCCTTAATTCAACTCTAAAAATGTGAAACTTGGTAGATTAGTCAAAAATAACATACTAAGCTATTCTAAAAATGAAAATTTAAAAAACGACTAAAAAATTTTAAAATGATGGGTTGCCTCCAACCAAGCGCCACATTTAACGTCGTGGCACGACACGAATCAACTTTACCACTTTTCTCGCCACTTGGACGATATGAATTGGGAACCTAACTTGGAATAAAGCTTGTGACCACGAGTTGTGGGGGTGGTAAGTAGATGATCAAGCCAAACTTTAATATCTTCATTTTGCATTACTTGGCTTTCATGTGAGGAATGTCATTTTGGCTTTCCTCCTCGCAATCCCTCATTGACTCGTGTAGTTAAATTCCCATATCACCACATAATTCAAATGTTGAAAAATGCTTGGAATGTGACATCAAACCTCCAAATTGCAACTCTTCCCGGATTTTGACATCCTCTTTTTCCCACAGATTAGAGTCAATCTCAACCATATTTTCAATTACACCTGTTGACTCTAATTCCATATTTTTCTTGGCATCACTAACAAGCTTGGAGTCGGTTGGCAGATGTTCAATTCTTGATTCCTCAAAATAAAACTCACTTTCTTCCTAGATGTCAGACTCTTCTTGATTTCTTTCCACACCCTCTAGTTGGTGGGCATAGTGAGCCTCAACCAATATTTTTATTTGATTTTCCAAGGTGCGGATATTATCATCAATTTGTGGTAGTGCTTGTTTTATGTCCTCGAGTGCCAAGTTGTGCTTCTCCTAATTTTAAATAATGGCCTCCAACATGAGTATCATTTTCTCATTTTGAGCATATGAGTGTTCTTATTGATTTTGATCAAGTGCCCGAAGGATTTTCAACTTCAACCTCTAAGGAATGTTCTTGGCTATCATTCACTTCCGAGCCTTTTTGGACCTCTAAAGCTTCAAGCATTTCTTCCATTTGTGAGTTCAACCTTTCAAGCGCCAAGTCATTTTGGAGACTATTTTCCAAAAGCTCCTCCAAGGCATCTTGCTCTTTGTTTCCTCCTTCAAGTAGGCATTCGAACATGAGCTTGAACTCTCCAGTGTGACCATGCTCAATTTCTTCAACTTTCATATCCCTATACTTGTCATCAAAAAAAGTAGAATCATCATAGCGGGGGATTGGGGAAGGGAAGAAAAATAAGCACAATAATCCCAATGACCATTTTGACTACCACACTTATCACAAATACTCCACTCATGGATTTGAGATTGTGTGCACAATCCGCCCCCGGGAGAATTTAAACAATTTTTCCACGAGTGTGGTCCTCCACAATAAGGATAAGGGTCATCAAAGTATGAACAACTACCATCCGACCAATTTTCATTATATGATGCCAAATTTAAAAAACTAAGAAAATAGATGATAAAACAAATAAGAAAATAAACAAAGGTAAGAAAATAATTACACAAATATTCACAAGTTTTGACCAAAGCACTTACGCTTACTTCTAAAAAAAACCTAAATACGCCAAATTGTTCCTCGTAAAACGGCACCAATTTTGATGGCGTCCAAATCTACTACTAAAAAGTAAATGGACACGGCAGCGTGCAATATAATTTACCCAACTATGAGTCGGGGTCAAATCTCACAGAGAACAATATGTAGGCGATTAGGCGTGTAAAAGAATTATCACTTATTATGCTAAGCCAAAAACTTAAAATGTGATTGTGAAAAATATTATAGCTAAATGCAAAAATATAAACTAACATAGAAAGCAAGTAAAATGATCAATGGCTACAAGTATGGATGCACGAATAATTACACTCAAGTAACGATCCAATGTATTTCACGATTTTACAAATATGAGCGAGTTTATGTTAATTAGCCTCCAGTAATAATTCTATATTAGCTTCTTCCAAAAACTAACAAGACTTCCTAATTGAAGTTTCCCTAAAACAATTAAGAGATTAAGCACACCTGAATATGGCTACAAGTAGTTCAATCACATCCCTAGGTAGAATCAATAAAGTGAGAGTTAAAGCCTCAGGTTCTTGTTAATTAATCTTTCCCAACCCCAAATTATCTTTTTCAAATTTAATTCAAAGTTAATGGGTGATTCCTAGGGTTAGCTAATCCATTTGGAAACATTAAAGGACAAGAATAATTAAAGAAACAATAACTCACTTCAATATAACTAAAAATTATTCAATACATAAGCACAACATGATATTTAATCCACACTTTAAATATAAATATTTCCATAAACAAGATTCAAGTGTTGGAAAATATACTACACACTTAAATATTCAATACAAAGCAAGGAAATGAAAAAATAAGCATAAATGAGTAAGATATTCTCAACCAAAAGCTTCAAATGTTCAAGACCCAATTGTGTGTACAAGAACCCTAGCTCCAAAATTTGTCTTCTCTAGTCTAAAAACTGAAAAATAAGCCAAAGTTGTCTTTCCAATAAGCTAGGTCGTGTACTTGTGGGTTTGGAATCGAGAGAATGTGAAATGCCAACATTGTCCTCAGCTGAAGCTTGTTGACCGCACCTACGGAACGATCCTCGCAGGTGCGGCTCCTCAAATGCGGATAGCCTATTGCAGAAGTGGTCTTTGATGAAAAACATCGGCTCCGTATAAGCGGACTTACACGCGTAGATGCGCGACCACAGATGCGGACTTTAAGCGCAAGTGCGCTCCAGCATAAATGGTTCTTTTCTCGCAAATGCGATCCCAGGGGAGGCAACTTAATTCCGCAAATGTGGACCATTTCCTTGCAGATGCGAGGTCGCAAAAGCGACCAGTGTTCCACAGATACGGAATCACTGAAGGAATTTGCACTTTTTAACTCTTTTTTGCTCAATTCACCTTCAATTGAATTCAACTCTCTTCACAGCATCATTTACCAGAAAATCTAGCATTTCACACCATAAATCACCTTATTTTATAACTAAAGGGCACAAAAACTAAAGAAAAGAGACTAGAATAAATGGTAAAATCACCACTCATCACCTACCACTTAAAAAGGGTGGTCTATTCTTTGTTTGAGCTGTGAGAAGACTCTCGGTATGTGGGGATCCCTCCAGCGAGGTGGAGTGAGTTTGTTGACGCCTTCATGGACCATTTCTTGCCTGCCGAGACTAGGGCAGCCGGTGCCGCAGAGTCAAGAAACTTAAACAGGTAGTCAGAGAGTGTGGGAGTATCACATGGAGTTTGCGTGCTTGTCTAAATATGTTATTCACATGTTGCCTACTATAGAGGCTAGAGTGTGCTGGTTCGTGCAGGGCCTTAGCCCCTTGGTTAACAATGAGGCTGCTACAACTGCCTTGAATTTTGATGTGAACTATGGGAAAATGGTAGCATTTGCTCAAACTACAGATAATTGTAAGTTGAAGAACAAAATGGAGCGAGAGGGTAGCAGCAAGGTCCGGTCCGCGGGCAACCTTAGAGATTCATTTGGTGGGGGTAAATCAGTATTTAGGGGGGGTCATCAGGGCCATCCCAGTCTTTTGCTCAGTATCCATCCAGTGCACTACCATCAGGTCCCAATTAGCAGCAGAAGAGTCATTTCAGGCCCAATCAAGGCAACAGGAGACCCTACCAATAGGGCCGATCAGGAGGGAGATTCCAGCAGCAGCGCAGACCCCCATGCGCCATGTGTGGGAACATGCACTTGGGGATCTGCTACATAGACTTACCTATATATTACGAGAGCGGATTGAGGGGTCATATTAAGAGAGAAGTGTCATTCATCCCACCAGGGTGTGGGAAGGGTCACAACATAGCCATCCAATTCTGCAATTGTTACATCTTCATCACCCCGTCCAGCTCGAGGCACTCCAGCACCCGCAGGGCGTGGTGCAGCTAGGGGTGGTGCGTAGAGTTCGGGAGGACCCAGCCATTTCTATGCTATGAGTGGTGGCCAGAGTGCAGAGGCTTCTCCAGATGTTGTCACTGGTATATTGATTGCCCAATCTCATGATGTATATGCTCTTATTGATCTAAGTTCCACTTTGTACTATGTTACCCCTTGTGTTGCTATGGAATTTCGGATAGAATCGGAACAACTTCATGAGTTGTTCTCTGTCTCTACTCCGGTTGGAGAGTCTATTATGGCCGCACGGGTTTATAGGGGTTGTGTTGTCACGGTATGTGGTCGGGACACTGTGGCCGATCTCATTGAATTGGGGATGGTCGATTTTGATGTAATAATGGGAATGGATTGGCTTTATTCATGTTTTTCCAAGCTAGACTTCTGAACTAGATTTGTGAGGTTTGAATTTCCAAATGAGGCGGTAGTTGAATGGAAGGGGGATAATGTGATGCCAAAAGGTAGGTTTATTTCTTACCATAAGGACACAAAGATGGTTAATAATTGGTGTATCTATCATTTTGTTCAGGTTACGGACACCAATGTTGAGGCACTTACACTCGAGTTTGTGCCAGTTGTGAATGAATTTCCGGAGGTCTTTCAGGATGATCTCCTTGGGATTCCGCTAAATAGGGAGATTGATTTTTGGACTGACGTGATGCCATGCACGTAGCCGATATCAATTCTGCCCTACGGGATGGCACCAGCAGAACCGAAGGAGCTAAAAGAATAATTGAAGGATTTGTTAGAGAAGGGTATCATCCGACCGAGTGTGTCACCATGGGGTGCACCGGTTCTCTTTGTAAGAAAGAAAGATGGATCACTGAGGATGTGTATTGACTACCGGTAGCTCAACAAAGTCACAATCAAAAACAAGTACCCATTACCAAGAATAGATGATTTGTTTGATCAGTTACAGGGTGTGAGGTATTTCTCCAAGATTGATTTACGATCCGGGTATCACCAATTGAAGATCAGGGAGCAGGATATGTTGAGAAGAGCTTTCAAGACCCGGTATGGGCACTTTGAATTTCTGGTAATGTCTTTTGGGCTAACAAATGCCCTGGCAGCTTTCGTGGATCCTATGAATCGGGTTTTCAAGCCTTTTCTTGACTCCTTTATGATAGTGTTCAATGTTGATATCCTTGTATATTCACGAAGTCGAGTGGACCACGCCGATCATCTCAAGGCAGTTTTGCAGCCTCTTCATCAGCACCAATATTACGCAATGTTTTTGAAATGTGAATTTTGGCTTGAATCTGTCACATTCTAGGGCCATGTCGTCTCCAGAGAAGGAATTAAGGTTGACCCTCAGAAGATTTCAGCTGTGAAAAATTGGCCCAGGCCTACAACTCCAACAAAGATTCGCAGTTTCTTGGGCTTAGCAGGGTATTATAGGAAGTTTGTGGAGGGGTTCTCTTCTATTGCCTCTCCGTTGACTAAATTGACACAGACAGCGGTCAAATTCCAATGGTCCGATGCTTGTGAAATGAGCTTCCAGGAGTTGAAATAAAGATTGACTACGGCATCGGTGTTGACCCTACCAGAGGGTACATATGGGTTTGTGGTATATTGCAATGTTTCAAGGATCAGGCTTGGGTGTGTATTAAAGCAACATGGCAAGGTTATAGCTTATGCTTCTAGGCAACTCAAGAATCATGAAATGAATTATTCGACACATGAAGTAGAACTTGCGGCAGTGGTTTTTGCATTAAATATTTGGCGTCATTATTTGTATGGGGTCCATGTGGATGTATTCACGGAGCACAAGAACCTCCAATATACTTTCAAATAGAAGGAGTTGAATCTGAGGCAGAGAAGATGGGTTGAGTTACTCAAGGATTATGACATCGATAATCTATATCACCCTGGGAAAGCAATGTTGTGGCGAATGCTTTTAGCCGGAAGTCTATGGGTAGTTTGGCTCACTTGGAGGCATGTCAAAGGCCAATGGCCAGGGAGGTTCACCAGTTAGCTATTTTGGGAGTTCATCTTGGGAACACTACTGAAGGAGGGGTAATTGTGCAAAATAGGGTTGAATCATGCTTGTTGTGGAAGTCAAAGAAAAGCAATACGACGATCCATTGTTGGTACAATTGAAGGAGGGGATTCATAAACATAAAACTATGCCTTTTCTCTCGGCATGGATAATGGTACACTAAGCTACCAAGGATGGCTATGTGTTCCAAATGTGGATGGTCTCCGGGAAAGGATCATGACCGAGGCTCGCACTTCCAGGTGTTCTATACACCCGGGCTCTACAAAGATGTATCATGATCTCAAGGAAGTCTATTGGTGGAATGACATGAAAAGGAATGTGGCGGACTTTGTGGCAAGGTGTCCGAATTGTCAGCAAGTAAAGGTCAAACACCAACGGCCTGGTGGGTTGGCACAGAACATAGAAAAATCTGATGTGGAAGTGAGAAATGATTAATATGGATTTTTGGTAAGACTACTGCGTACTCCGGGCAAGTTTGGCTCAATTTGGGACATTGTGGATCGACTCACGAAATCAGCACACTTCTTGCTAGTTAAATTTACCCACAAAGCGGAACAATATGTTCAGTTGTATATCAAGGAAATAGTTAGGTTGCATGGCACTCCAGTTTCTATCGTTTCTGATCGAGGAGATCAGTTCACGACCAATTTTTGGAAAAACTCTCAGCAAAGTTTTACTCAGGTGAATCTTAGTACATCCTTCCATCCACATACCGACAGGCAGACAGAGCGGACTACTCAGACACTTGGGGATATGTTGTGTGTTTGTGTTCTTTAATTCAAAGGTAGCTGGGATGATCAGTTTCCACTAAAATTGTGATTATGGTTAATGTCTCAAATAAGGCAGTAGTCGATCGGGCCGTGATTGGACTCCGTGTAAAAGTACGGTGGTATTGTGAATAATGGTATATCGGAACTAAAGAGCTCCCCACCTAAAAACATGGAAATTTACTTGAAAACTGACGTGGTTCTTACCTTGATGTTTTGGTATTGTTCGAGGCTTCTATTGATTTCAAGATTTTCTTCTGTTTACTATTATTCATTCTATTGACATGGTGTTTGGTTATACATACTTGTACTATTCGACAGTATTAACATCTCTTTTGTCGGGGGTGCTGCATCTTTAATGGATGCAGGTTGTTCCACAGCAGGTAGCATTGACCAGTGATAGTAATACACCTTCCTCCCAGCAGACTTGGTGAGCCTCGCCTCATTCCAGAGTCATGTATCATTTGTTCAATATGTTATCATGTTTTGAAATATAGTCGGAGTCTTGTTGTGGCACTATCATTTTACTCCTTTGTATCTTTTGGAGACTCCGTAGACATAGTATGGGTTGTATGTCGGTGTTGGGGGAAGTCAAACAATTCATGTTATGTTTGAATCACTTGTTCCACTTTAACCTATAAAAAGGTGTGTATTTTGAGACATTACAACGAAGAAACTAATGGAAAGGTTTTCGAATTGTATTCATGATCTCCTTATTGTCTAATTAATGAAAATATGTCTCATCTTGGTTCATGAGCGAGTTTGGGTAGAAAGTATTTAACAGGCTCGCTCGCGGGGTTCACTCAGTTGAAGCGTGACAGCTACAAACAAAAATGGAATCATGAAGTAATAACAAATTCGAGTCAAAAACAGCTACCTCGATCCAAAACTTGAAAATCCTCTCCAAAATCGCCCAAAACCGAGCACTATAACTTAAAATATGAAAATAATTATCCAATCCTCGATTTGGGTTTTTAATAGTCTACCAAGATGTTACTCTTCGCGATCGCGGAAAGTTCCACACGATTGTGAAGAAAAAAATTCACTGCCCTGCAAAAATGTTCTACGCGAACGCGAACTAATGGTCGTGAACGCGATACTCAACAACCCAAACCTACGCGATCGCGAAGAACAAACGCATGAACATCCCAGACCTCCCCTTCCTTATTCGCGAAAGTGTCATGTCTCCTGCGCTTGCAATCACATCATCAAACTCGCGAACCTGTTGAACAAAAATCCTCCTACCTGAAATAACCCTACGCAATCGCAACCCTCTTCTCGCGATAGCAAAAGAGGAAATGATATACCAGAAAACTCAGCAACTCCCATGTGACCTAAATGAGTCTGAACGTTATTTGAAACACGCCTGAGGCCCTCGGAACCTCATCCAAACATACCAACATGTCCTAAAACACGATATGAACTTAGTCAAAGCCTGAAATCACATCAAACATCATCGAAATCATGAATAGCACCCAATTCAAGCCTAATGAACTAATGAACTTCCAACTTTAAAACTAATGTCGATTCATACTAAACCAAATCAGATTGACCTCAAATTTTGCACACAAGTCATAAATGAAACAATGGACCTACTCCAACTCTCGAAACCAAAATCCGATCCCGGTATCAAGAAAATCAACTCTCGGTCAAACTTCCAAGCTTTCAAAACTTTCAACTTTCTAGCTTTTGCCAAATCAATCTAAAATGACCTATGGACTTCCAGATCCAAATACGGATATACTCCTAAGTCAAAAATTACCATACGAAGCTATCAGAACCATCAAAACTCCATTCCGGAGCCGTTTATAAAAAAGGCAACAACAGTCAATTCTTTCAACATAAGCTTCCAACCTTGGGGCTAAGTATTCCAATTCACTCACAAACATCCCCGAAACTAAACCAACCACCCCCAAAAGGTCACGTAATAACAAATGAACATAAAATCAGCATTAAACAGGGGAATGGGGCTACAATACACAAGATGACCGGTTGGATTGTCAGATTCTACTCTTTTAAACAAATGTTCATCCTATAACAGGTCTAGAATTATACCTAGAGCATCAAATAGGTATGGATATCAGCTTCGCATCTCCCACTTGAACTCCCAAGAAGTATCCTCGACTGGCTGGCCTTTCCACTGAACTTTCACTGAAGCTATATTTTTCGATCTCAACTTTCGAACATGCCGATCCAATATGGATACCGACTCCACATCATAAGTTAAGTCTCCATCTAGTCGTACCGTGCTGAAGTCCAACACATCATACAGATTGTCATAATACTTCTGGAGAATAGAAACATGAAACACTAGGTGAACACTTGATAGATTAGGTGGCAATGCAAGCTTGTAGGCCACCTCTCCAATCATCTCAAGCACCTCAAAAGGGCCAATATACTCAGGGCTCAACTTGCCCTTCTTCCCTAATCTCATTACACCTTCATGGGCAGAACTCTGAGAAAAACGTTCTCACCCACAATGTATTCAACATCACAAACCTTCCTATCAACATAGCTCTTCTGTCTGGACTGAGCCGCCTGAAGTCGACCCTAAATCAACTTGACTTTCTCCAAGGCATTCTGAACCAAATAATTACCAAACAAACTTGCCTCTCCCAACTCAAACCAACCTCTGGAGAACGATGACGCGTCCATATAAGGCCTCATAAGGAGCCATATGAATACTCGATTGATAGTTATTATTGTAGACAAACTCAACAAGCAGTAGAAACGGGTCCCATCCCCCCCCCCCTCGAACTCCATAACACAAGCGCGTAGCTTATCCTCCAAAATCTGAATGGTGTGCTCGAACTGTCCATCGGTCTAGGGGTGGAATATTGTACTCAACTCAACCCGTCTGCCCAACTCTCACTGCACTGCACTGCTCTCCAAAACGGTGATGTAAATTGCGTGCCTCGATCAGAAATAATAGAAAATGGCACGCCATGAAATGGACAATCTTGCAGATATATATCTGAGCCAGCCGCTCTGATGAAGAGGTGGTCACAATCGGAATGAAATGTGCGGACATAGTCAACTCGACAATCACACAAACTGCATCAAACCCATTCGAAGTCCGTGGGAGCCAAACAACAAAGTCCATGGTAACATGCTCACATTTCCACTCGGGAATCTCAAGTCTCTGAAGCAAACCGGCCGGCCTCTGATGCTCATACTTCACCTGCTGAAACAACCTGAACTATGAGGCCTCTTGGCCTCCCGCTCCTCACAGTCCTACCTGCGAACCAACTCTAAGCGTCTATCGATATCAACCACCTCATCAAACCTCGCACTCGTCGCAACCTCACGAGCCATAATGAAGCGTAATCCAAAGTTGAGGCCATCAATGAACCCCCTAATCTTCTCCCTCTTATTGAGAAGCAACCATATCGCGTGACAATCCAACTCTGGAAAACTCATCTCATACTGAGTCACTTCATTCCCTCCTGGCATAACTGCTCAAACTGCCTACACAACTCCTTTTTGTGAGTCTGTGAGGCAAATTTCTCTAAAAGAGAACCGAGAACTCACGCCATGTAAGTGGCGCTGCAGTGGCTAGCCTACTCAACTCGTAAGCCTACCACCATCGGTAGGCGGCCCCGATCTGTTGAAAAGTAGTAAATGAACCCCATTGGTGTCCAAAGACCCGTTATGCGAAGAATTTGTTGATACCAGTTAATAAAATCCTAAGCATCCTCCAACTCTGATCCACTGAACTCTGGAGGCTTAACTACTCCGGTCTATTGTTCTCCTCGTCACTCATATGTGGGCCAAGCTGGGCTCGACAAGCATCAACCGGCTGGACTGGTAGTACCCCGATGTCAGGAGTCCCTGAGCTACTTGCTCTGGAGTACTGGCGGCGGGAGACTAAGCACCTCCCCCGGCATGAGAAGTGGATGGTTCAGCTGGAACTGAGACTGCCTAAGCCAGACTCATGCACACAATCAAAATCTGGGCTAATATAAGGCCTCTGATGATGACATTTACAACAAGTTCATTATAAAATACACAAATTGCTATTAAGACAAATGGGAGCAAAGTAAATGGTCTTAATTTAAGGATCTCATAATTATTCAGTTGGCGCAAAAGTAGTGCAATATAAGTCAGAATGCAGTAGAAGTAAGTGTAAATTTAGTTGAGGCTTGACTGGAACAAATAAAAGAAGAAATTGCAATTCAACTGAATTAAGTACCAAGCTAGTGCAAAGGCATAATGCAAAAGCTTGCAGGATATGAATCCTTCAAAAGTGTAAGGATTCCAAAACATCCAAGAAAGCATCACTATCAACCGGAAAGTCAGCAATAACAAACAATATAAACATCAAGATTTGCCTTTTAATCTCCAGAGAAAGTTGGGGAAGCATTCGAGCAAAGACTTTTAACCCCAAATTAACATCAGATAAACTGTAATATGGATCTTCAAAATTGATGGATAAAGCTCCTATGTATATTCCAATATAGTATCCTCATACCACATAATTATATTAGTAAATGACAAAATTGAGCAAAGGATATGAATAAGATTATAGCATGGAGCAGAAAAGATTAACTTTTATACAACATAAATAACACCTAGATGAGATAACGTAAGAAAACAAGATAAGCAAACAAATATAAGACCTACCCATTTAAGGAGGAGGCAGAAAACTCCAAAGAACTGAGTGTGTTGTGGATAGATAGAACAAATCCAGAAGTTAGAAATTTATGGTAAAAAATTAAAGATAAAACAAAGATATACAGGATAGCGAATAGATGAAGAAAACAGAAAAGGAAGTCACAGACAAAAACAGAGGAAGCGGTATAAGATGAAGATGACTCCATATAAAATAGCGGCAGCATTCATAGGTGCCCCTAAACTTGGCCATATTTTTCACTTAGACACCTAAATTAAGGATAGTTCCTATCAAACACTTAAAGTGAAAATGAATTGTGTCAATTAGACACATTGTGCTTACATGGCATAGTGTGCCTAGCACACCACTGTTGAGGCGCGTGAGATTTTTTTCCTTTTTTTTTTTTTTTTTTTGCAATTTTTCTTCAATCTCCTTCTTCCTACTTTCAATCGCTATCATCTCCCCCACCACAGTTGTTGTTCCATCATTGTACTACCAACTCTACCTTTCAAATTCAATTCTAGTTACCGAAAATTTATAGTCAATTTTGTCACTTATAAGGGTGGTAGGGGGGCCGGACCCGCGGGCTAAACGGGCCGGCCCGTGGGGGGCCGGTTCCTTACTTTGGGCCCGTGAGCACGGGCGGGGAAGGCGGGCCTAACGGTCAAAATTTCAAAAAAAATAAAAAATAAAAAAATGGCCAACGGCCAGATTTTAAAATCTAGCCGTTGGAGCCTTAAAAGAGTCGTTTCGTATGTTTAAAAAATAGCCAAATGGCCCCCAAACTTTGTTTTAACCCCAAAATTTTTATAATTATACTTTTTCCCTTTTTTCAACTATAAATACCCCCTCATTCTTTCATTTTTACTCACAAAATCATCAATCTCTCTCTAATTTTCTTCTATTATTGCTTACTTTATTATTGCAAATTGTGAAAAATTGTGAAGTTGGTGAATTGAAGTATTCAAAGTCTTCAAGTCTTCAACATTATACAATTTTCAAGAAGTTGTTCGTCAATTCGGTAAACTCGTTCCAATTTTTAAGTTTTAATATTATAGTTTTGTTTGTTTAATTTATTTTCCTTATAATTAATATGGACTTATCTTTGAAAAAAATGTTATGTGGTAAGGGTAAATCTAAAATTGGTGAATCTAGTAGGCAAGCTACTACTCCTCCCCGGCTCCCCGACGTAGATCTGTTACCCGTCCTCCCC
>ML246910.1:0-15971 GCA_005239495.1 Nicotiana undulata
GCTGGAGGCATAGGAATATACTCCGGGACCTGCCCCATGTGAACCCTCTGCTCAGGAGTACGGGCTACGGGAGTTTGTGCCCCTCCTCCGGCCTGGGATATAGCTGGGGCTAGCGGAAGTAGTCCTGCCTGCGACAGAGTACTGAAAGCACTCATGAACTGGGCCAAAGTCTCCTGAAGGGCTAGAGTGATAGTAGGGACCTCCGGTGCCCCTCCAACTGCAGCCACTGGGGGATCCTCCAACACTGCTCTAGCCAGTGCTCGGGCTGCACCGCGTGCTCGTCCCCTGCCCCGACCCCTGCCTCTAGTGGCTCTGGCTGGGGGCTCGGGTGCCTGATCGTCGGTATGTCTGGTGCGAGTGCGAACCATCTGTAAGAAAGAATAGAATAGAGTTTAAAAATTTTGGTAGTAGTAATCAGCACGAGAAGGGATTCCAAGAAGTATGATCTTTCTTAACAGTTACATAGCCTCTCGAAGATAAGTACGGACGTCTCCGCGCCGATCCGCGAGACTCTAATAAACCGGCTTGTGATGTTGTGACTCCTATGAACCTAGACGCTCTGATACCAACTTGTCACGACCCAATTCTCCCTCCGACTGGGTCTCGTGACGGCACCTAGTCTAGACGACTAGGTAAGCCTATACCTTAAGCGAAATTTAGATAAAACAGGTAAAATAACAGTAAGTGAAATAAATCATAATAAAGTCGACGCCGCTCGGCATAAACAGTTACTTTACCCAGAACCCGGAATATCACAATACATCACAAGCTACTCTACTGCTCAATATGTACAACTGGATAGGAAAGACCGTATAGTTTCATATACAAGTACTACAACTTAAAGATAGGAAGGGGACTCGGAGATCTACGGACGATGCAGATTATACCTCGAATCTCCTGATACTGCTGCTGATGGCTAACTGAGATACCGCGTACTAGGACCTGGATCTGCACATGGGGAAAACATGCGCAGAAGGGCGTGAGTACTCCACATTCGGTACCCAGTAAGTGCCAAGCCTAACCCCAGTCAAGTAGTGACGAGGTCAGGTAGAGGCCCTACTGAGGTTTGCAAAGTAACAGATAAAGAGAACAAGTAAGTGAAACAGGTGATAATCGACAGGAAATATAAGTAAAGCTAGCAAGGAACGGTATAATCAAATGCTCGGATCAACGCAATATATATATATAAAGCTCTGAAAGAAAGTAAAGGTGCAATGTAATGCAATATGAGGGAAAGGCACAGGTCTCTGCCCGCAATCTCTATGTATGCAATGCAAAATGAGGGAAAGGCTCAGGTCTATGCCCTCAATCCCTGTATGCAATGCAGAATGAGGGAAAGGCTCAGGTCTATGCCCGCAATCCCTGTATGCATACGTAATATAAGGTAAATCTCCAAAATAACGTAGTTTAAGGGTTTGAGGAAAAACCAGTTGGAAATCTCGTAGAAAAATCACTAAATCAGTTTCAAAGAATAGTAACGATTGGAAAATCAGTTAGAAATCAATTTACCATGATAAATCTTAAGTTATTATGCAATTTAAATGATAGCAACAATAATAGAGTTGAAAAGGAAGCATTATGTAGAAGGAAATAAGGAACTTCAGTGAAAATATCCCGTGCACGCGCTCATCACCTCACGTACACGCGGCTTTTATAGGAAAAACCAGTAAAAATGCCCAAGGGAGATTCCCCAACATAGAGTTAGGCAAGCCACTTACCTCAACTGTGCAATTCAACCGGTAATCACTCTCTTGCCACGAGTATCCAACACCGGGTGGCCCAAATCTATTCAATTCGATGGGATAGCGTAAATATAAATTCAAGAAATCAAAATAACTAATTAATTCAGAACTAATACGCGAAATTAGAAAATTTGACCAACACGCCCCTCGGGCCCATGTCTCGGAATCGGGAAAAATTAATATTTTTCGAAATCTTATTCACTCACGAGTCTAACCATATGAAAATCTCTCAAATCGGAGGTCAAATATCCAATTAAAACCCCAAAATTCGTTCTAGGAAGTTTCTTCCAATTTTCCCAAATTTCAACTCAAAAATCTCAAATTAAGGGTGGAATTTAAGATTAGAATAATGGAAATTAACCTAGGATGGTTAGAAATCACTTACCTTGAACTCCCAGGTGAAAAGTCCCTCAAAAATCGTCTCTCCCGAGCTCCCACAACTCAAAAATGGTGAAATAAGGTTTAAGCTTCGTAATGGGGTTTAATAATCTACCCAGGTGTTTTATTCTATGCGATCGCGGAGTCTCAGTCGCGATCGCGGAGTCTCAGTCGCGATCGCGGAGAGTAAAATTTTGCGTGCCTCAAAACCTTAAGTGCGATCGCGGACCTTCTGGCATTAGCATTATGCGATCGCAGAGTGGATCGCATAGTGTATCCTGCGATCGCGGAGAGTAACCTCCAGATTTTTCCTCCAGCCCTGCAACACTATGCGATCGCGACCCTTCATGTGCGATCGCGGAAGCCAACATAGCAGAACTATGCGATCGCGGTCCATAATATGCGATCGTGTAAAGCATTCTCCTGACCCTCTCATCTAACACTATGCGATCGCAGCTCCATTTATGCGATCACAGTGAATACTTGACTGCTGTAGAAAAACCAGCAATAACAGCTAAGGCTTTTGGCCTTGAAGTTTCTGTTTGAACACCCGAAACACACCCGAGGCCCCCGGGGCCTCAACCAAAACCACCAACTAGTCCAAATACCTTATTCGAACTAGGTCGAGCCTTAAAAACACGCTCCATAACATCAAAATCATCAAATAAGCATAGATTCAAGCCTAGGAACTTAGGAATTTTCAAGAATTCACCTCCGACGCCGAACCACGTCTAAACTCGTCCGAATGACCTCAAATTTTGCACACATGTCATAATTGACATTCCGGACCTGCTGTGACTTTCAGAATTCCATTCCGAATCCGATATCAAAATCTCACCTATCGGCCGAAATCGCCGAAATTCTAACTTTCGCCAATTCAAGCCTAAATCTACGTCTGACCTCAAAAATACATTCCGAACACGCTCCCAATCCTGAAATCACTCAACGGAGCTAACAGAGTCGACGGATTTCCATTCCTGGTCCGTCTTCACACAGCTCCCGCTCCGGCCCAATTCCTAAGGTTAAAGCTCACCTTAAAGGACTATATGTCCAAAAACACTCCAAGTTTCATCACTCAACGCTCCGAATCATTCCATTAACCTAATAAGACATGGGAGGAACAGTTATCAGGGGATCGGGGTGCTAACTCTCCAAAATTATCAGGTCGTTACACTTTTATCGTATCTAACTTATCATTTTAGGCAGATCAACCTTATAGGCACAGAATTGATGATGAGAGTCATTCAAATGGAGCAATCAGCAAATGACTTCCATATCGAGGCTGACAATTGGAAGGAGCAGTACGAGAGTCTACAACTTGATATGGAGGCAATGGAGGAGGATGAATGTACCTTGGAACAACGGATCAGAGTTATTGTAGCGGAACTGACCATAGAGAAGGCGTCTTCTAATCGGGCAGGTAAGGATAAAAGCATCTTAGAGTCTTCCTTTGCGGAGCAACTTTCCCATGCCACCGAAGAGATTAGGATCCTGAAGGCTTTGTTGGATCAGAAGGAGGTATACTCTGGTGAACTTGTACAACTGCTCACCCAAACCCAAGAAGACCTCCGTAAATCTTCGGATAAGGTCCAGTTTCTGGAAAGATCCCTTGCTCCTTTGCAGGCTTCTCATGATGCTGCCGTGGCTGAGAGAGATGAGCTAATAGCTGAAGCTGAACAATGGGAGAAAGACTACGAGGCTCTTGAGAACAAAGCAAAGTCGATGTTAGTTGGGCTTATTTGAATTCCCGACTTAACACATTGATGGAAATGGGCCAAGAGAATTTTGACGTGGAAGTTGAAATTGCCAAAACCAAAGAGACGATTGAAAAGTCTCGGCAGTGTCAGAATTTCTCATCACCTGAAGTTGAGGTCCCCGATGAAGCTTCTGCACAAGCCTCGCCGTCTCAAGCCGTTCCTCCTGCCAGTGAAGATAACCCCCCCGCCCCATCTAGTGAAAGGGTTTATGGTACTTGGTCCCTTTTTTTTATTTGGAACAATTGGTGGTTACCCTCGGTCCCATTTGGGGTAAAGTTTCGTCACTTGTAAGGCCCCAACTGACAACTTAGGGGCAACTTTTGTAAACAAATCCGTCTTAGACTAAGTTAATACTTAGTTTTTTGTCATAATATATTAATATTCATATCGGCAGGACTTCCGATTTCTTTGAGTTTTTGCTTTACTCTTAAGTCTTTGCATGCTTCTTTATTGAGGTTTTTGTTTTACCCCTTAGTTTTTGACTTTGCATAGAAGAATACTTAGATATATCGTACCTTTTCGTAATAGGCATGATTTATAAAAGAGGGCCCTTTTTTGATCGACACTTAATGAAGAAGACGTCTCAACTTCACAATGGTGTGAATGTACAAAAGAGAGATAGGAATTTCACATGTTATTCTTAACAATGTTTTGAAGAAAGTCTTTGTATTATTTTGAACTTTCGTAACATTTTGCATGTGTTTGAGTATCGTCTATAACTCCTTTGTAACTATTTTCCTTACACTATATTTGGTATAAATACAGGGGTATGAATTTGTACCCGTAACTGTTTTCATTTACAACAGTTTTTGAATAAATAGAAGGGTATGAATTTTTACCCATAACTGTTTTCAATTACAACAGTTTTTGAATAAATAGAAGGGTATGAATTTTTACCCATAACTGTTTTCAATTACAACAGTTTTTGAATAAATAGAAGGGTATAAATTTTTACCCATAACTGTTTTCATTTACAACAGTTTTTGAATAAATACGAGGGTAATGCCTTTTTTCCTTTTTCTATCTGTAACTGTTTTTATTTACAAAAGTTTTTGAATAAGTACAAGGATATGCATTTTTATCCGTAACTAGCATTCTGCCTTTAACCTAAACATTCATTTACATTTACAAATATGTTTTTTGAAGGTTTCTAAATCAGGCTTTGTATTTTTGTCTTTGGCTCTTTGATTTTGCTCATAATGCTTGGCTTGTTGGGAAGATGGATCTTCAGGCTTGAGCTTTGACTTTTTTTGATAGTCTTCTTTGCCTTCCACACTGTATAGTCCCCCAAGTGTTTGAGCGTTGAAGAATGAAGTCTCGAGCACTTGACTATTCCTTCCTTGTGGTCCTTTTCCTAAAAAGGAAAAACATATAGGACTCGAAAGTATATAGTTTAGATGATGACTGCTTAACCCTTAAAACGTCCATCAGAAGGTTGTAACCATATACCGGGAATTCAGTTTTTTGCCTATCATCTAAAATGGTTAGTATAATCATAACTGTACAAACATAAAATCGAACGTAATGATACCTGACCGGGGGTATTCCTTTTACTTAGAAGTAATACTTCTTCAAATAAACAACATTCCAACTTGTTGGTAAAATTCTGTTGTCCATAGTTTCCAGCTCATAAGCGCCTTTGCCAGCAATGCCACGGACTTTGTAAGGTCCTTCCCAATTTGGATTTAGCTATCCTGCACCAACTTCCTTTGTTGATTGGAAGACTTTTTTAAGAACGAAGTCCCCAACTTTGAAATATCTGAGATGAGCTCTTCTGCTGTAATATCGCTTTATAATTTGTTTTTGAGCTGCCATACGTATTAACGCAGCTTCTTTCCTTTGCTCGAGCAAATCCAGATTTGTTCTCAACTCGTTGCTGTTTTTCTTCTATTGTTGTTGTAAATATCGTGCTAGGTTCGCCGATTTCCACCGGTATTAAAGCTTCTGGACCATAAACAAGCACGAATGGAGTTTCTCCCACGGCTATTTTTGCAGTAGTTCTGTAAGCCCATCATACTGTCGGTAGCTCGTCAGGCCAGTTTCCCTTGGCTTTTTCCAACCGTTTATTTAAATTGTTGACAATGACTTTGTTCGTTGACTCGGCTTGCCCATTAGCCACGGGGTGATATGGTGATGAAGTGATTCGTTTGATTTGCCAGCTTTCAAAGAATTCTGTGATTTGTGAGCCTATGATTGTGGGCCATTGTCACATACGATCTCCTTTGGTATTCCAAAGCAGCATATTATGTGTCGCCATATGAAGCTTTTCACTTCTTTTTCTAGCACCTTTTCTTTAGCAGGGGGAAGAGGTCCCACTATATCCATGCCTCATTTCATGAATGGCCATGGTGACACCACTGGGTGGAGTAGTTCTGCTGGTCGATGCATATTGTTATCATATCGTTGACATTTGTGGCATTTAGATACGCAATTCTCAGCGTCTTCTTCCATTTTAGGCCAATAGTACCCTGCTCTGGTGAGGGTTTTGACTAAGGACCTCGCTCCTGCGTGGTTTCCGTAGTATCCTTCGTGTACTTCCTTCATCACGTACTCCGTTTGATTGGGTCCAAGGCACTTTGCTAGGGGACCTCCAAGCATTTTGCGGTATAAAATATCATGAACTAGGCAGTACCGTGCAACTTTCTGGCGGAGTGCTTAACCTTCTTTTTTATCTTCAGGCACGGTACCATTCTGCAAAAAGATTACAATTTCGTTTCTCCAATCCCAGGTTAAATTGTTAAATGTTACCTCATTTTTGTCCTGGTTGATTGTTGAATGAAATAAGTGAATCACAATTGCGTTGTCTTTATTTGTTACATCGGTAACTACTGCGAGGTTAGCCAATGCATCTGCTTCTGCATTTTCCTCCTTGTGTATTTGCATAACCTTGCATGACTGGAATTGTCTTACTAGGTCTCGTGCCTTTTCCAGATATTGCTGCATCCGATCCTATCTAGTAGTATAAGTCCCCTGCATCTGATTTACCACTAGTTGAGAGTCACTTTTGATCACGATCTGCTCAATTGAGAGTTCTCGTGCTAGTTCAAGCCCTGCAATGACAACTTCGTACTATGCTTCATTGTTAATTATGGGATAATATTTTATAGCCTGTCTTATCTTTTCACCCGTAGGTGATATTAAAACAATTCCTAAACCGACTTCTTTTACATTAGAAGAGCCGTCAGTACATAGGGTCCATATTCCTGGATTAGCCCCGTTGAAGATTTGTAACTCTTTTTCCACTTCAGGGATTATGCTAGTATTAAAATCAGTTATGAAATCGGCTAGAATTTTAGACTTTATTGCAGTTCTAGGCTGGTATATTATGTCATGTTCGTTTAATTATATTGCCCATTTAGCTAATCTTCCTGATAACTCTTGTTTATGCAGAATATTTCTTAGTGGCTATAAGGTTGTGACAGTAATTGGGTGACACTGAAAGTACGGTTTTAACTTTCTAGCTGCCATCATTAGAGCTAAAGCTAATTTTTCTAGATGAGGATATCTAGTTTCAGTATCTAAAAAAGATTTTCTTACATAATAAATTGGAGATTGTTTACCTTTGTCTTCTCTTACCAATATTGCACTTACGGTAATTTCTGCAACGGCAAGATAGACGTATAGCCTTTCCCCCTCCTTTGGTTTAGACAACAGCGGGGGATTCGATAGATAGGCCTTCAGATCTTTGAGATCTTGTTGGCATTCATTCGAACTGATTCTGCTTTTTTAGAGCTGAAAAAATTTAAAACTCTTCTCCGAAGACCTGGAGATGAATCTTCCTAAGGCTGCAACCGAACATGTTAGTCTTTGAACTTCTTTTTTGCTCGTAAGTATATCAGGTATTTCTTCAATAGCTTTAATTTGAGAAGGATTTACTTCAATACCTCTATTTGATACATGGAAACCCAAAAACTTACCTGATTCGACACCACAGGCACATTTTTCTGGATCTTATTTCATGTTATACCTGCGTAGGATTTCGAAGGTAATTGAAAGATGCTGGAAATGATCTTCTGCTTGTGTTGATTTCACTAGCATGTCATCAATGTATACCTCCATTGTTTTTACCATATGTTCCTGGAACATCTTTGTCACTAGCCTTTGATACGTGGCTCCAACATTTTTCAAGCCAAAAGGCATGACTTTGTAACAATAGGTCCCCATCACGTATTGAACAAATTTTCAAGAGTTTCTGTACCTCTTCATCGATCACTTGGTTCTTTAATGGTCCTTTCTTTCTTTTCTCTTGCTTGACTGGCACGAATGATGGATCTTCATTTAGTTTATGAGTCATCACTTCTGGAGGTATACCTGTCATATCTGAATGGGACCAAGCAAAACAATCTGTGTTAGCTTATAAATATTCAACCAACTCACCTCTTCTCATGGGGCTTAGCCTTGTGCCTATATGAACTTTTTGCTCAGGCTCCTGCTCGAACAGTGGAACAACTTCGAGCTCCTCAGTAGTTGTTTTGATATGCTCGTCCTCTTCTGGTTCCTGAATGACATCAGGTCTGGAATCCATGTTCGTATGTTTTGGTGTAACCTCTGTGGTGATTTGGTTCACCTTCTCTTTATTATTTTCTTCCGTATCTGTTTGAGTGGTTTCCTCGTCTTTTGATTCTTCCTCTACCTCTTTTTTGTTGGAGTGTACTACTGAATTTATGTTCCTTGAGGTCAGTTGATCGTCTCGAATCTGTTGAATTCCCCATTTGGAAGGGAATTTAATTACCTGATGTAAAGTAGATGGTACTGCTTCCATATCATGGATCCATGGTCTCCCCATGATTACGTTGTAAGCCATATCGGTATCAATGACTTGGAATTTCGTATTTTTGATAACTCCTTCTGCATAGGTACTAAGCTCAATTTATCCTTTTGTTATGATTGTAGAGTTGTCGGACCCAGATAAGGCGCGTGCTTTTGGAATTACTCGATCCTCCATTAGCATCTCTTCCACAACTCTCAACAAAATGATATTGACTGGGCTACCTGGATCAATCAACACTCTTTTCACGTTAGTGTCATGTATAAGTAGAGATATTACCAGTGCGTCGTTGTGTGGAAGCAATAATTCGTTGGCATCTGCGTCGTCAAATGATATATTATCTGCTTTCACGGTTTCACGAATCTGCTTTCCGTGTGTAATTGTGACTTGGTTGTTCTTTTGCAAACTACACCGTTCACCTCTTCTCCTCTGTGTATCATATTTACTGTTCTCTTTGGAGATGGTGGCTTTGGGGCTCTTGCTTGTTCTTCATATATGTCTGTTTACCTTTTCACTAAACAGTTTTGTTAGATAGCCTTGTTTTAATAACTGTTCTACCTCATCTTGCAATAACCTGCAATATGACATTCTGTCTCCATGATCGTTATGGAATTTGCACCAAAAGTCTGGATTCCTTCTATTTGGGTTCGATCTCATTTCTTCGGGCCATAGAACTTTATCACCCATGTTTCTTAATATTGTACTTAACTCAGAAGTACTTACATTGAAGTTGTAGTCTCCAATTCTTGCGTTACCTCTGTTTCGTTCATCTCGATCCTTCATGGATCTTGATGAGTATGAGCTCGTATCTCTATTTGATGGTCTGTATTCTGACCGTGTGTTTTCAAACTTGGAACGCGTTTCTCTTCCCGAAGGTCCCATATATGGATCGTACCTGCTATTACCTGTTCTCCTTTCCGATTCGGAGTGTCTAATACTTGTTTTGTCTTCTGCTTTTGATTGAGCAATGGTATCTTCTTCTATTCATAACTTGGTGATGTACCTGTTATAGACATCGTTCCATGTCGTGGCTGGGAATTCTCTCAAGCTTTCCTTGAGTCTTCTGGTGGCTTCTGAGCTTCTATCATTTAAATTGCTTGCAAATGCATAGCTGCCCAATTGTCAGGCACTCTTGGTAACAACATTCTTTCTCGTTGAAACCTTTCTACAAACTCACGGAGCAGCTCCGTGACTCCTTATTTTATTTTCAATATATTTTTCATTCTTTTTTCGGCTTTTTGCGCACCGGAGTGTGCTTTTATAAAAGAATCTGCAAGCTCAGGAAAAGAGTCAATAGAATTTTCAGGGAAAAGAGAATACCATGTTAGCGCTCCTTTGGTGAGTGTCTCTCCGAACTTCTTGACTTTAGTCAAGTCATTGCCTTTTACTCCTGTAGTAAAAGCAGTGACATGATCACGTGGATCGGTTGTCCCGTCGTACTTGGGAATATCGGGCATTTTGAATTTCTTGGGAATAGGCAAGGGTGCTACACTTGGCTTCCAAAGTTGTTGAGAGTATCTATCAGCGTCAATGCCCTTGGTGACAGGTGGTTCTCCAGGAATTTGCTCGATTCGATCATTTTGTTCCTTCACCTGTTTCTGCAACATTAACAAAGATTGTAAAACTGAATTATTGGATATACCTGCTCTTGTTTCGAGAGACTCATTCGGAGTGCCTCTACTTCCAGAGTTTGCTAATCCGGATTGTGGATTTTCCACAGTTGCGGTGTTGTTAGGACGAGGCGTAGGTGATAGAGCTGGTAGCCCCCTCATGAAAGCTTGTAAGGCTTCATTCACATAGTCACCAACCATTTGTTTTACATGGTCTTGTTCTCCTATTTGTTCATTTCCATTGTGATCATTGTTTTGAGTCATAGATCTCTCTGGGGATTGATCCCTTGAACTTCGTGGGGATACCTGAGGTGATGGAACTGGAGTTCCAATTTTCTGTGGGTTGTTGTTATTGGTGTTCGACATGATTCACAAAAAGGTTGTTTGGGAAAAAATAGATATTATCAGATTTCCGGTAACTGAACCAATTTATTTAACCAAAGAATTAGATTCTCTGCCAAAGCTATTTTAAGAAGTACTCGGGTTTCTGATAACCAAGAGAATATGCTAATAATTGTTATAAGACTTGCAAACAGAAAGCAGCAAAGATGCGTAAAAGTAAGTGTATTTCAATAGTGGTTCGAACGTGTCCTTACAAGTTATATTTTACTCCCTTTTATAAGGAATTCCTTAATATAACGTCTACTCTTTATAATGATTGAGCATTAATGACTAATAATGGCATTAATGTGACGTTACAATGATTAATCGTAACTGTTGCGTGAAGATTATGTAACCTTTGGATTGAAGATCTTCGAATCTTCCCTTTATTCTGCCTTGATTCATTATGACCGTGTCTCTTCATCTCCTCAATTATATTGAGATTCACGTATCTTATTACCTCATGGGTATGTCGTTCCGTTCCTCTTTGTCTCGTACATCTTCATAAGGTCTCGTCCAGTTGTCATGTTTTCATTGCTCCACATGGATTTCTTTGTCATCATAATTAGTACACGTGTGAAGCCTATTTTTACCAATACACAAACGCCTTCACATTCATAGGCCATGCTCGTATTTCATGTATACTCTTGCCCAACCTCTTCAGAGTTGTCAGCGGATAGATGTTGAGGTTGGACCCTCCGTCTATCAGAACTCTGGCGATGAACTTATCTTCACATTGCACTATGATGTGCAGAGCCCTGTTATGGCTCAATCCTTCAGGTGGCAACTCATATTCGTGGAAACTGATCTTATGGCTCTTCAGCACTTGCCCCACCATGTTGGCCATTTCTCCGTTGGTAATATTGTTAGGTACATGTGCTTCGTTCAACACCTTCATCAGAGCATTTCTATGTGCCTCGTAATTTCGTAGTAGTGACACGATGGATATCTGGGCGAGAGTTATGTTCATGTGATCAACAACAGAGTACTCCCTTGCCTGTACTTTCCTAGAAAGGTCATCCGGACCAGTTTCAATGATGGGTTGTTTGGTGGCAGCTTCCTTACTTGTCCCTCCCAAATGTTCAGATGTGTAGATTCTTCCTGTTCTAGTCATTCCCTGTGCAACATCGGACTCTTCCATCTTTGCTTTCCATTTTCTCCTAGCTTCGGCAATACAATCCCAAGGTACGATGTTGGAATTGAAGGGTGGTGTGGATGTCACCGTCACAGTGAAAGGTGTGGTTACTTCTACCTCAAATGGAGTAGGTGTAGCTGCAGGTGATGTCACTTCTACTTAAAACGGAGACGATGTGGCTACCTCAACTTCAACTGGCGGTTTTACCTGCACCATAATGGGATTGAGTGTGATTGCAGGTTTCTTAGGGTCATCACCTTCCCGAATAAGACCGATTGATCCCTAGGGATCCATTTCTTCATAAGTTTCTATTACATTGACTCATTCACCCCTATGATCTAGGAGGGGATTGTTGCGAACAATGGGTGCGGCTTCTTTCGCCTGTATGACCTTGGTATCAATCAGCTTCTGGATCTTGTCTTTCAGGGTATGACATTCATCAATAGTATGTCCTTTCATGCACATGTATTGTTTGGGTTGACCCATTGGGATGAGTTTTCCATGGCCACAGCGGGAATAGGTGTGACATATCGAGAAGCACAAGAAATTTTCATAGACCTAGGCCTAATTCCATCGATGAATCATTCGAGAACGAATTAAGCGAGACTAATCTAATCTTATTCAACCTTAGATGGGAATTAGGGCGAAGCCTGGGTCGGTCTATGCCTTCTTAACACGCGACACACCAACTTGAAGTCTGATTTTAAAATCTCTCTCTCTACCTTCACAAAACTTCTCGCGGCAGCCTTTAGTCTTTCATACAACTGGTCGATGGGTTCAGCAATAGGGGTGTACTGTCTAGGTGGTTTGCGATCGAAATTGGGCCTGGGTTTTTGATAATTTGGACGAGCCGGAGGTGAATGATAGTAGGCTGGTTGGGTGTTATAAGTGTGGTACGCGGTGGCAGATTGAGGATATCTGGGAGGTGAAGGTTGGTATGTGGGTGGAGGTGTTTGGTGTACGAATGGAGATTTTGGACCTTGGGGTACCATTACTGTCCTTACTTCTTTCTTCTTTGATATACCTCGCGATTGTAAAGCTTTGTTTGTGGCTTGCAGTGCCTCAAAATTTGTTACCATTCCATTTTTAATACCTTCTTTAATCCTTTCTCCGAGCTTGATGATAATATTGTGGATCTTGAGCCCTGACAAAGAATTTGTTCATCTGCTCTTTTTCTAATGTCGTCCTGACCTTTGCTTCTTCTGACCTCCATCGAGTAGCATACTCGCAGAAAGTCTCTGCTGACTTCTTCTTGAGATTGTGTATGTAGAAGACATCTGATGAGTTTTCTGTATTGAATCTGAATCTATCCACGAAGTCTGATGCCATGCTCACCCAATTAACCCATTTCTTGGGATCATGACTTATGTACCAAGATAGGGCGTCTCCAGTGAGGCTTCTCATGAACAGATTCATGTGAATCCTTTCATCCTTTCCAACCCCTATAAGCGTGTCACATTAGGTTCTCAAATGTACCTTTGGGTCGCCCATTCCATCAAACATTTCAAACTTACGAGGTTTGTAACCCTCCGGCTGTTCCACGTCTGGCTGAATGCACATGTCCTCATAATTTAGACCTTCAATTTCTTTACCTCCTTCAATACCCTTGACTCGGCTTGTGAGCTTCTTGAGCTCTTATGCCATGTTCTTAATGAGCTGGTCCTTCTCGGCGGATTCTGGTGTATTTGAGATTGGTTGAGTGGAGTGGGGTAGGGTTTACACATATATGGGATTGTTTTGGTGAATGTCGGGGGTTTGAGTGTAGTGGTGATCATTGGTTGAACTCTGAGGATCTGGGATAGGTTGTGGGGTATTTTGAGGAGTGTGATAAATGGTTTGCGGATACTGATTCGGGAGATGCTGGTGTTGAAGGAGTGTTGGTATGGGTAAAGGATTAGGATTTTGAGGAGGTATTGCATATTGGTGGGGTGCGGGAGGATTTTGCGGACGTTGGTTTGGTGTGTTTTGAGGAGGTACTGGGTTTTGGGTGTTTGGTTGGTTGATATCTGGGACGTTTAGGGTGAGGGAGAGGTTTGCTAAGTTGCTGACCTGCTCAAGCTCCCTTTGCAATTCAAGTATTTTCTATTTCAGCCGTAAGACCAAATCATTTGGTGTCGGAGTACTCCGACCATCAGAAGTTTCCACGTTCTCAACATGTGTAGCGTTGTCTTTCCTAACACCACTCATATAGCCCATCTTAGCTTTTCCTTTGCTTTGCAGATTACTTGGAGGAGGAGGAGGTGTAGGGCCTCTGGATTTGGTGTGATATGTTGATGGTGCCAATATGCGCAAACCAACCTTGGGGAATGAGAATAATTAAAAAAGAAAGAAAAACAAAAAGGTAGCCAAGTCAGTGAGAATTCTGGAAAAAGTATTTGCAGTATTTAAACACATATTGCGGAAATATGAATTCGTGTCCTATTTTTGGAGCCTCGTTGTGCCCGAGGTAGGCCTAGCGACAAGTAGATTTGGAGAAATTTAATGCCAATAATTGCATCATTTCATTAACGTAACAAATAAGACAAATCTAAAACGACAAAAAATAAATAAGTCACTAATGGCATTTGCCTTATTACATTCAAAAAGTGATTCTAAAGAAAATAAACCTAATCTACTTGGTCCCAGAGGGACCTTCTCCAGGCTTGGCTTTCTTGGCTCCATCGATCAGATTCCCCATGTCGCGCATGTACAGTAGTAGGTATGCCTTTCCTAGATGTCCTCCTTCGTTACCCTCGGCATTCTGGCAGTTTATGACTCTTTTCCTCATCTTCCTCTCTAACTCCATTGAACCCTGCTCCAGATACTCTAGCCATTCAGTTGACCTAGTAGCCATTTCCCTTCATTCATTGATTGTCTCCATATCGATCTTGTGTTGTTACAAATGCTCGGCCTCGGACTCGTGAACTCTTTTGCGCAGTCTGTTATACTTCATTTGTGCCTCACCAACTTCATCTATGACTCTGTTTCCTCGACGACCCCTAGCTCGACTATTCCTGCTATGATATTGTCTAACCATGAGGGGTAGAAGTACACATGCCCTGCTTGGTATTGATTTGTCTCAATGGTGTCCCTTTCCACAATGACCTTCAAGTGCCACATATGTTGAGCTTCACATTTGTACGGGATGTCATCATCTTGAAAATCGGCCCTGTAATGACTCATTTTGGAGACTCGTGGTATGATTTGTTTTCTACCAGCCTGTCTCATGACCCTAATAGGAACATAGGGGTGTTTAACCCGATCAACACAAAATGCGGAACGTCCCTGGATCGGATGATGAACTCATTTGGTGGGGAACCACTCGAACATCCAATGAACCTGGTCCTCGGTCAAATTGTCAAAATATTGTACCAATTCTGTTGCAGTCTCTGATTGAGCAAACCTGTCTGGGATAAAGGTTATTATGTTGGAGTGATGGAAAGCTATGTGATCATTCCATGGTCTCCATGGGAACTCTTGGCGGTATTGACCTCTTTGTAGATGTTCTAGCAACCAAATCTGTAGCAGCAAATTACAACCCTAGAAATGTTTGAACCCTTTCTGGAAACGATCCAAAGCCCGATATATTTCTGCTATAATCATAGGAACAATAGTGTACGTTTGTCACTCGACTCCCTCCATTAAGGCTTTGGTTATCATGGCCAGTTTAGTGTGAACCATGTTCATTTTTCTTAGAAACACTATCGTACCCAAAAAGCAGACGATGAACACGAAAACCCTACGATGAATCCAACCCAAGGAAGTAATGGAGAACTCGTCATGAAATATACGATAAGATTTGTTGTGTCTGTATCGTTCATAGAGGAAGTCAAAAGGTATGTAAGACTTTGTCACGACCCCAAATCCTAACAGGCCGTGATGACGCCTATTGTGGAACTAGGCTAGTCAACCATCACTTTACTACGCTTTTGTTCAATCATAATATTTCACAATTAATAATAATCAAGCAACCATAGAAAAATTTATATAAATAAGTCTTAACGTCCCAAAAACAATAGTCTAACAACCTCCCAAGAACTGGAGTCAATAGTCATGAGCATCTAGGAATAAATAAATCTAACTCTGCTAAAACTATAATATATGTCTCTGAATCAAATGCTAAGACTAAATAAGGAAGGGAAATGGAGAAGTTGTGGACGCTGGACAGCTACCTCGAAATCCCGTGAAAATGCTGCTACCAAACTGCGTCAGCTACTGCTG
>MDKH01215829.1:0-14474 GCA_005239495.1 Nicotiana undulata
GACTCGGGGAAAAGAATTTGGCAATGAATTTGTCCGCGAGCTCATCCCAAGTTGATATTGAATTATTGGGAAGACGGTGCGCGGCTCCGGTGAAATACCCTCGTTGCTCTAGGAGGGTGAGCATCACATTTGTAATCTGGAAGTTCCCCACACGAATCCTCGGCGGGACAATAGCACTAGCATACCCTCATTTGGAAGGACCCGAGGAGCAGCTCTAGGAGGTGGAGGCAGGGGAGGGTCTGGGATATCATCTTGTAAATTGTCCTGTCAGCCCCTTCTTTGTGGAGGTAATTGATTTATTTCATCCACTTGATTATCATATAACTCCCCCCCGCAATAACGTTTCCCATTGGATCCGCCATTTTTCACCTGAGTAGATTAAACAAAAAAGTTAAAAACAGAAGGAAAGAAAAACACTTAACGCTACTAGACACGTAGATAATCAACACTGTCTTAACGCCCCGGCAACATCGCCAAAAAGTGATCGGCTCTCACCCTCACTACTATAGGAGTAGGAAGACAAGGGTCGCTGCAGCTTTTACCCGATAGGTCGGGATCGAATCCTCAGGGAGTCAACAATTGGAGTGAGTGTCTATGTGAGCTAGTAGATCCTCGTGTTTCTAATTACACTTCTCATATTTTGGTTGTTTTCAATTTACGACTAAGAATTATACTATTGTTGAGTGCAAATTGACTAACTAATTTGTTTTGAAGTTGTTTTCTTATATTGATAAAGGCACTAGGTTTATCACTTTTACCTAGGCGAGTACTCAACGGATTTCAAGTTCCTAAGTCAAGGATGTTAATTAGGGTTAATGTTTTAACCAATGCACGAAATTGCCCACTCCATACCTCTCGGTAGTTAGAGTGGCTTTGCCCTAATTACCTCTCTCGAGGCCAATTGGGTGTCAAATGTGCAAGCAATTGTGGTTCAAGTAGGGTATTACTCTCTCGAGATTTAACCCATTAATTAGGACTCAAGTAGGGTTTTACCATCTTTGGATTCAACCCAATTGATTGGGACTACCAATCTCTTGATTATGTCCCAATTTCTTGTTGGACCAATTTTCTAGACTCAAACCTCTTTCTCAAGAAGGACCCAAGTCGTTGGAAGGTCAATTAGTGTTTTCAATCACTAATCATAGCAATAAGAACCCTAAATTAGCCCAAATAACAAACACCCATAAACATCCAAACCCTAATTTTAGAAACCCATCAAATACCCACACTAGGGTTGAGCCACAACCCTAGCTAATGAGCTACACATAATCAAAGATGAATTCAATGAAAGAGATGAAGTAGAACCCATCTTAATGATTTATAACACAAACCACAAAGATTCAATGTTAAAATCACAAGAAAATAGCAACAAGATGAAAAAGAACACTATTCACGAGCTGGTCTGTTCACTGATATGATAGATAAAATAAAAAAAATTACAAAATAAGCTATTTATACTCAGTCAAAATTCTGGACAAAAATACCCTTGCGGGGTGACCGCGGACCGCATAAAATCGACCGCGGTCCGCGATGGGTTGCTTTGTTCTTCATGGCTGAGTCTCTGAAACTCCGGACCGCGGATCGCTAAAAATGGACCGCGGCCGCGGTAGTCATTGGCCTTTGAGAATCCGATCTCTGAATCTTTCCACCGCGGTCCGCGAAGATTGGACCGCGACCGCGGTGGCTTTTGACTTGGAATTCATTCTATGAACCTCATCACCACGGTCCGCGGAGAATGGACTGCGGCCGCGGTGGGCACTTGCCCTTTGTATTGGTCTTCTGAAGTTCACCACCGCGATCCGCGGAGGATGGACCGCGACCGCGGTGGGCACTTTAGGTAGGCATTTTGTTGTTCTTGTTACTTGTGCAGGATCCACTCCTTTTTTAGAAGAGTTCTGACTGTGTGTCATCATTTTTGGTTCAAACCTGTAACAAGCACAACCCGTAAGCTTTTGGGGCTATTCCGTGTACAATTATAACCAAAACTTAAGCAAGAAAGGGCGAAAAATAAGGTAAAAATCCTAGTTATCAACCACCACACTTTAAACTCACAAGTTTTATTTGTTTGAGACAGGGACAAATCAGTGCAAACAAGTTGGTTCAAAAACAAAAAAAAAAAGGAAAAGAAAAAGAAGAGAAGAGTCGACAAAGGGAAGTTTCTCAAATCTTTACCTTTATCTGTCTTGCTAGAGTGCATAAAATGGTTCCATTGCTCTTCACATTTTTCCTCCTAGGATAAAAAGACCTAGTCTGATGAATTTTCTCCTAGGATCGAAATCTTAGTCTGATGAATCATTCTCTTAAGATAGAAGACCTAGTCTGATGAACTTTCTCTTAGGATAAAAATCCTAGTCTGATGAATCTTTCTCCTAAGATAACAAAAAGGACCTAGTCTGATGAATTTTCTCCCAGGATTGAAATCTTAGTCTGATGAATCTTTATCCTAAGATAGAAGACCTAGTCTGATGAACTCTCTCCTAGGATCAAAATCTTAGTCTGATGAATTTTTCTCCTAAGATAACAAACAAAAAGACCTAGTCTGATGAATTTTCTCCCAGGATTGAAATCTTAGTCTGATGAATTTTTCTCCTAAGATAACAAACAAAAAGACCTAGTCTGATGAATTTTCTCCTACGATCGAAATCTTAATCTGATGAATCTTTCACCTAAGATAGAAGACCTAGTCTGATGAACTTTCTCCTAGGATCAAAATCTTAGTCTGATGAATCTTTATCCTAAGATAGAAGACCTAGTCTGATGAACTTTCTCCTAGGATCAAAATCTTAGTCTGATGAATCTTTCTCCAAAGATAACAAAAAAAGGACCTAGTTTGATGAATTTTCTCCTAGGATCGAAATCTTAGTCTGATGAATCTTTCTCGTAAGATAACAGATAGAAGACCTAGTATGATGAACTTTCTCCTAGGATCGAAATCTTAGTCTGATGAATCTTTATCCTAAGATAGAAGACCTAGTCTGATGAACTTTCTTCTAGGATCAAAATCTTAGTCTGATGAATCTTTCTCCTAAGATAACAAACAAAAAGACCTAGTCTGATGAATTTTCTCCTAGGATCGAGATCTTAGTCTGATGAATCTTTCTCCTAAGATAGAAGACCTAGTCTGATGAATATTTCTCCTAAGATAATAAAAAAAGGGGACCTAGTCTGATGAACTTTCTTCTAGGATCAAAATCTTGGTCTGATGAATCTTTTTCCTAAGATAGAAGACCTAGTCTGGTGAATTTTCTCCTAAGATCAAAATCTTAGTCTGATGAATTTTTCTCCTAAGATACCAAAAAGAAAAAAAAAGAAGAAAAAAACCTAGTATGATGAATCTTTCTCCTAGGATATACGTCTTAGTCTGATGATCTTTTCTCCTAAAACAAGAAAACCTAGTCTGATGAACTTTCTCCTAGGATAATAATTGAAAAAAGGGGAAGTTTGGGTTTGAAACTAGTCGAGTCTTTAGTTTTACTCTCATCATTGCATCAATATCATAGGTGATTTACAGTTTTGCTAACAACTCATAAATCTTCCTAGTGCAAACTGGGGCAGAAAATTTTGTTTATTTTGTTGTTTTGATTGCAGGCACCCACCTGGAGAATGAGGGAATTCATTTCAGAGTTATTTCAAAGATCAAGTCAGTAGCAGGCGCCCACCTGGAGAAAGAGGGAAGTCATTTCAGAATTCAATTCAGGTTAGAAGTAGCAGAAGCTCGCGACAAGAATGCGAGTCGACAATACGAGATGACCAACAGAAGTAGTCTCAATCTAGAAAAAAGAAAAAAAAAAGAAAAAAAAAGAAGCATCCAAAATGCAGAAGCGGAGACAAGATATGGATTGCTCAAGACATGACTGAGTCACGAGCTTTGCATGTCCCGTCATGATCCGAAGAGTTAAAGAAGAATGAACTAGCACCTGCAGCTAGCAAGCGTCAAGGTTCAAATCTGAAGTCTGCATGAAGACCATTCAAGACTCAAGATCAAGCTTCAGAAAACTTATAGATAGGAATCTTGTAACTCAAAGCTGATAGGCTTAGTTAGTCTTTTTTATTTTTTATTTTGATGTAATAACAGGACCGTGGACCGGAACCTCGACGGAACGGCGCCTCAATCGGCTCCCCACCTCGGTATCCTCCCCCGCTCTTCTCGCTTCTGAACTACACGTGGCCTGATTCCTTTATAGCCAAGGATATGTAGGCAACTCAGATACCAGGGCTCGGTCACATTCTCCTTTCTTTAAGTTTTTGGTCTCTCTAAATAAGGGTCAGGTCAAAAAACCTGTCTAGTTGTTCTTTGTCTGAAAACTCTTCGCGTTTTCAGTCAAAGAGGGGCAGCTGTAGACATGTAATTTTTGACCGTCCCGAGATTTTATACTTTTTAGCGTTTAAATATTTTGCTTAGGTCTAATATCGCTATTTTAACTAGTTTTGACTCTTTTACTTTATTTTAAGCACAAAAATTTAAAATTACAAAAAATAGTTTCATATTTCTCTATTTAATTCACGTACTAAGTATTTTAGAAGGATATATTACTTTGAACCTTTTTTTATTTTAATATAATCTTTGAAAATACCAAAAATAGTTTCAACTTTAATTTTTAGTTTCATTTTAAATATAATAATTTATTAAAATCAATTAAGAGTTATTTTATATTTTTCTTATAACTATTTTAGAAGTTAAATTAAAATATTTAGCATTTTCTTAGCCCGATTTTATAAATTTAACGTCCATATTCTTGAGCCCAATCTCATTTTAGCCCACCGCTGATTCCCTCACCTGAGCCCACTCTCTTGAACCCTTAGAAGAGACCCAAAGACCCTAGACTCTCACCCGGATCTGACCAGTGCAAATCCGCCGCTCTCACCCCACAAAATCGGCGGCCAGCACTCTTCATCTTGCCGCGCCTCCATCGCCGGAACACACAACAACAAAAACAGACTCTTCTTCTTGAACCTAAGAGACAGAATCCTAAGAAGCACCCTAGAGCTGCCCAGCCCTTCTTCCTCACTGCCGTCGCTGCCGCCGTCGACAGATTCCCTTCACCGCTCCGGCCACCACACCCCTCACCACCTCCTCTCCAAAACTTCACTACCACAAAAACCTATTCCAATCGCCTTGCTACACCACCATCCTTCCGGCCTCCATCTCTTCTCCACCTTCTCTCCGTTCGCCAACTCAAACCCACCAGGAAAAGCTCACACACACACACACACGACGCATAGAAACAAGGAAACAATAATAAATCTGGAAAAATAGAGAAAAAAAAAGAGTGGGGATTAGATCCTAAAACAGAGGAAGGTTACCAGGTTCTACCGTGAGGGAAATGTCTGGCTTTTGCAATGCAAGTTTGGTAAGTGAGGTTTTCCGTTAAGGTCTTGAGTTTCTGATTACGGTCGGGGCTCATCGGTGAAAGCTACGGTCAAGAGTCGTCTAGTTGTTTAACCTATTGTAATTCCAATTTGGTTGGCTTATACCAAAGTTAAGGTTGTCGTTTCTGGTCTACGGGCGACGGGTTCGCGCTTCAACTACAACACTGCTTTCTTCTTGTAAACTAGTTGAAAAATCTCTATATATTGACATGATTTCAAAGTTTTTCAGAGTTTATGGTATTCTTAGTTTTTTTCTTTATTAAAGTTGGGGTCGATATTGCTGTTTTCTGTTGTTCACTATCAAAATCGTAGCTGAACTTCATTCATCTCCATTTCTGCCTTTTATCCGCTGTTTCAAGATTTATTTGTCGAGCATTTCAGTTTCCATAAATGAAGTTTAAGTTGAGGTTGGTTTGAGGTCTCCATCGTCCGTTGAGAGATAAGGAGGCACCCTTCAAACTTCAAAAGGCCCTGGGTTTTAAAGTAGGTGTTGCACTTTTTTCCTTCGATCGGGTTTTATCCCTAAAAAGGGTGTTACCGACAAGGTTTTTAATGAGGCAACACCTATACGCTACCCAAGTAAAGCTTAAGCAAGTGTTCAAGGCTCCTTTTCGAATCAACCTCGAATACTGAGGGGCATCCCCCCAGACCGCTCAGAACCATCATCTCTCACTACCTCTCTGCAAATTCTCCCTCCTTCTGAACTTCTTGTGTCACTCATCCTACACTGGCCAACGAACAATCATCTCTATCTCCTGCCATTAACACCACTCCTACACCACCAGAAATCCAGTCCTCAACTGACCCTAATGTCGCTGTCCCCACACCGGTTTCTTCTTCACCTCCTGTCGTCGTTACTCCTCCTTCAAACCCTACCGCTCTTCCTTCGTCTGACCAAACCAAAGCACCCCTGGAAAGTGATATGCCTCAGGAATCAGATGTCTCTGAGGAAGACCTTGACCAATATCTGAACTCCTCCATTCTTGACTTTGTGACTCCCATGGAGTCACCATAAAAGGAAGTGACAAAAAATATCATGGCCATTGCCGCCGAGAGTCTTGCCTCTGAAGGAGACTCTCCCCTTAGGGGATTATGGGACTATGGTTTTGTTTGAGTCTCCTATTCATGACACAGTAAAAGACAAACCTGCTGGAGAACTTGTCTCTCATTCAGCAGAAACAAACTAGGAATCCATTTTCTACACAAAACCCTTGGAGTCTATTCCTCCCATCACTATGCCTTTTGATGAAGACGATAAAGATGAAATGGTCCTCAGTGCTCGATTTAAGCTTTGTAAATGAGCGGTTACTCCTGATCCCTCTTCCAAGCGACCCTCTACCCAGTTGCAGAAGAAAGAGGCTCTCGATTCTGCCTTGGTTTTGATGGAGTCTCTTGATTCATTCACACCCATCAATATGCCAGCTCTCATGATAGAACACATGCAAAAGGTGGTGAACTTTCGAAAAGGCAATCATGGGCTCCCATATGGATTTCTCCTCACTCGAATGTTTGAGTTCTATAAGGTGCCTCTGGCTAACCCAAGAGTAGGAACCCGCAAGCAGACCTTTTCAAAGACAACCTTGGAAGAATGTGAGTGTATAGAGAGGGCTGGGGGGTAGCACTTCGAGAATCTCTCAACTGATCAATTCTCAAAATGCTGCAACTGAAGTGATAAGGAAGTTGAAGGCTCGGAATGCTATATTGGAAACTCAGCTAAGTCAAGTTGTTGGGGCACCTGGTTCTGCTGTTTCTTCCAATGAAGAAGTTGCCCGCTTGATCAAGGAGAATGCTGAGCTTAGACGGCAAGTGGAGAACCTGCGGGAGAAACTGCTCGAGGAACAAATGTATGCAAATGCCCACATGGACCTGGTTCTCAAAACCCTTGTTGTCTCCTCCTCCAAGCCTTCCTCTTCTAGTGCCCCTTAGGTTCCTTTCAGTGACTAGTCGTCTTTTGTTTGTGATGTTGTGGTTGGTATTTTTTTTTTTTTTTGTGATGGCATATTGGATTCCACCATACTGCTCCTGATACAACAGTCCAGTTGAGTCTTTGCTTTCATAGCAAAGACTTCTATGTTTTAAAGGCTTTTAAGTATTACTGAATCAACTTCTCTTTTGTTAAGTATAATGCTTGTTTTCCTTTTACTTCTCTTCTCTATCATGTTGTGTGCACAGATGGGGCATGAGTTAGCTGTGTTGGACTTCTTTACGCTTTCTGCTTGTTTGTGATTTTTAATGATGCCAAAGGGGGGAAGAGAGTTGAAGTCAACTTATAACTTAAAAATAAAAATTGAAGCAGGGATTAAAGGGGAAGCATAAAGACAGGGGGAAATTGATGGGTTTAAGGTCTCTTAGTCTTATGTTTTTATGATCTAACAAACTTTCTGTATAGAACCAGATAAAGGACCTGATGCATGCCTGGTACAATCATTCAGCAACGGACTCAAAAGTAATCTGGGCAGTGTACTTCTGGATTCACAAGAAACAGTTTAGGGACCTGATCCCTTGATGTTTCCCTGACATAAGTACAAGTCAACTCTACAGCTGGAAAGCAGTTACAGAAAGTGATTGCCTGCAACTGTGCACGCTATAGTGCAATAGTCACTTCCCATTGGAATAAGTGTGTACCAACTAAGAATAAACATCATTCTTGGAATGTCTTTGAAGTATAACAGTATGGTGCAAGACAAACAAGATATTCACTTGAGCATTTACTAACATTCTCTCAAGCATTGAAGATCTGTTCTTACATTGAAGTCTCAAGTGTGTCAAGAACAAGAAGACAACTCCACTATGGACCAGTTCCACTACGAGTTCATGTGTGTCCTTAGTTGAGTTGTACTCTTGTGTTTTGTTCTTTATTGTAACTCCTATCTTGCTTTCTTAGAAGCTTTGTTTTAGGAAACTCAAAATCATAAACTATCCAAGTTTGTGTTGTGGCTCGAGTTAGTCATAGGTTAAAGTCTTTGTCACTAGTGAGTAACAAAGTGGCTTGTAATAAGTGTATTACAAGTTAGTGTGTTTGAAGTCTTTGTAATATAGTCGTTACAAAGTGGCTTGTAATAGTTGAAGTTACAAGTTAGTGAAGTTGAAATCCTACCAGTGTAGGTCGTGGTTTTTGTCCCCTTGAGTTGGGATTTTTCCACGTAAAACTCCTGTGTCTCATTTATATAATGTCTCCATAGATAACTCTGAGGGAACTGGTAAAGGACCAGGTCTTTTTACAGTTGGTGGACTCATATAAACTATCACTTAGGTTTCTAATTACCAATTCGCTCACAACCGTCGCCAGTCAGTGAAACTGTGAAAGTGAAAGACTGAAACTCTGAAAGTGTGAAAATACAAACTAGGGTAAACTGCCTAACTGGTCCGCCTGGATAGTCTTATTGGGTTGGGCTCCTAGATAATTAAAATTTTGGGTTATCTTGGGTTGGGCAGTGTATAGGTCATCTTTAAAAATTCGGTATTTCGGTAACGGAATTGTCAAGATCCTAATACCGAGGACAGTACCGTTATATCAAAAATTTAGTACCGAATAGAACCAAAATACCGAAAAAATCAAAATCGAAATACCGAATTAATTCGGTCTAGTTCGAAATTCGATTTTTCTGATTTTATGTCCACCCCTAAGACATACACCAGAACGGTCGTCCTACCACCCCCCGCCATGACGACGACCCATCTAGGCCACAGACAGGGACTCACCGAAACAAACGAGGTATGCCTTCGCTGTTATCTGCTCATAATTTTTGTGTTTCTCCTTCAGAAGTAGTCTAAGCCCTAGAGAAGCTAGCCCCAAGGTGAAATGGCCGCAAAGGATGAAGTCCGACCCAAACACCAGAAAATCGACTGCCCTCTATGAATTCCATCTGGAACGAGGCCATAAGATCGAGGGTTGTATAGCCTTGTGGCAAGAGGTAGTAAACATGCTCCACCAAGGACATTTGAGGGAGCTAATAAGCGACCGAAGAAGAGACAATTTCTCCCGTGGACGGGAACAACATCAAGGCCCCCCAAAAACATCCTCCCCGGCCTGTACCATCCAAATGATCATCGGCGGAGACGACGACGCGGCAATCAACCACGTGAAATTTACCACCACCCACAAGTTGAAGCGGTCGATCACCCACGAATGGTATGACGACCTCGAAGAGAGTAACATCTTCGATAAGTAGGATACTCACTGTTTGGCCTTTCCTCACTATGATGCTCTAGTCATTAGTTTACGAATTTCAGATATCGATGTAAAAAGGATCATGGTAGACAACGGAAGCGGCGCGTGTATTATCCACCCCAAAGATCTCACACAAATGAGACTCGAGGATAAGATAGTACCATGTTGCATAAAACTAACAAGTTTTAACAATGCAGTTGAACGGAACTACGGAGAGATCACATTGCCCGTTCTGGCCGGAGGCGTCACCTTGGAAACAACATTCCACGTCATGAATCAAGACACAACCTACAACACCATTATAGGACGACCGTGGATACACACCATGAGGGATATCCCGTCCAGCATATATCAGGTTATCAAGCTCCCTACCCCAAGGGGAGTGTTCAGCATCCGCGGCAAACATCGTACAATCCAAGAATGCTATTGCATCTCCCAAGACTGCACATACACTCAATAGTTGAAAGGCGAAGACACGGAAGCATAGCAATTAACGAAGTCGGGGTCCGGCGACGACGTCATCAAAGACCCCAACGCCGTGGAAGCCGCAGGTTCAATAGTGGAGGATCTCGATCCCGTACAATTGAATAAAAGCGACCACAACAAAAAAAGCCTATATCGGCCACAAACTCCCAGAACTAGGTAAATTCCATAAATTTTTAACTGACAACGTAGATTTGTTTGCCTTCTCCCACGTAGATATGGCAGGAATCCTGAAAGAAATTGCAACACATAAACTGAATGTCAACCCACTCTACCCGCCAGTATGACAGATCAGAAGGAAATTCAACGGAAACGATGTCGTCCGCGAAGAGGTAGAAAAGTTGCTCGCAAACAGTTCTATTAGAGAGTCAAAATAACCCCAATGGGTCGCTAATGTGGTCATGGTGAAAAGAAAAATGGCAAATGGCGCGTGTACGTGGACTTTTCAGATATGAATAAGGCCTTCCCGAAAGATTCATCCCCATTACCTCACATTGATCAGCTCATCGACGCAACGGCGGGGCACGAGCTGTTAATTTTCTTGGACGCATATTCAGGTTATAACCAAATCCTCATGGAAGAAGAGGATCGGGAAAAAACCACTTTCATCACCCACCAAGGGACGTACTGCTAAAGAGTCATGTCGTTCGGATTGAAAAACGCAGGGATGACCTACCAGGGGCTAGTAACCAAAATGTTCAAAGAGTAGCTCAGCAAGACGATGGAAGTATATATAGACGACATGCTGGTCAAGTCGAAAAGGAAATAGGACCACATCGACCATCTGAGGGAAGCCTTAAACATACTTAGACAGTACGGTATGAAGCTGAACCCCAAGCAATGCGCCTTTGGAGTGACCTCGGGAAAGTTCCTCGACTTTTTGGAGTCGCAGAGAGGCATCGAGGTTAATCCCGACCAAATCAAGGCTATAGAGAGAATACCTTAAAATCTGACCAGCAAGAAGCAAGTGCAAAAGCTGACTGGTCGTATAGTCGCCATGTTGAGGTTCATCTCACGATCCTCTGGTAAATGCCACAAGTTCTTCTGCTTACTCAAGAAGGACAACAAACTCTAGTGGAATTCCGTAGTGACTTCGGTTCGCCAGTTCCGGCTCAACTCCTCGCTTTACGTTAGCGTACCTACAGGTCGGGCCAGGGCTCTACGCTCTTTTTTTCTGTGTGGGACGATACTGGGGAGAGAAGGGAATGCATCGAGGCAGCGAACAAGACAACTACATTTTGGATTTTCCCCCCATGAGATGAGCCCAATGCATTTGACCGATGGATAAGAGAACTGAGCTGGCCTAAAAAGTGCTTGGGCGCTCTACGTACGATGTAGACTCCATCAGATACATATCGATTTCTTTCTAATGGATCAAGGATAGATAGTTTTCTCATCAATAGATAGAAATAGGAGATTTCCTCTCTATCTCTTTTGATCTATCAGAACATATCAGGCTATCTATCTATCGATTTGAAAATAGTACGCTCATCTCGCTTTTCGTTCATTTTTACCACGAAAACATAGCCTCCATAATAAGAAGCAAGCGAAGCAGATAGAAGTACTCTCTTCACGCCCTTGAATTATTATTCACGAATGAATTGGGAAAGCCAACAGAAAGATTTGATTCTAATTTCGTAGAGCCAGTGTTGTTGTTGCCTGCGCGTAGGGACGTCCCCCACTCCCGTCCCGGGACGCTAAGGGGCTTTTGTGCGTCAATTCCCTAAGAGAATTAAAGGCATATCTATCCTCGCCCCGCTGCTCACCAAGGCAGAACCCGACAAGTGTCTCTTAATCTACCTGACCGTTCAGGTCTGACAGCTCTGCCTCCAAACCCCCTATCCGCTCTTTAAACCTTGCTTCCTTAAGCGCCGAAGTTTCTGTCTCACTAGCCCGCTCGGACCTGCAGACGTGGAGGGTACCCCGTAATGTAGCCGTCTCCACCACGGCATTCATTCCGGATCTCTCAACCTGATCCAACTCTTCAAGTCTGGCGGTCAACTCTCCCCTCAAGTTGATGACCCTAGCTTCACTCTGCTCGAGCTCGACCCGCAAGGACGCCACTTGAGCCTGAAGATCAGCATTTTCGGCCATCACTCCCTTGCTCACCTCAAACTCGTCTTCTTTAGCTCTCAGCGTCTCCTCAAGCACGTTTCACCTGTCACTAGTCCTCACGAGATCATCGTCTTTCTCCCTAAACTCCTCATCTTTATGTTTTAGCTCATAGCGAAATGTCTGAAACTGGCCGTCCTCGCCAAGTATGTTGACCAGCGTTCGGTGCTTGGACCGATATTCTCTGTATTTGGACTCCATTTTCTTGTAGAGGGCCGCCTTTTTCTCTTCCCACCGATCACGCTCAATCTCCAAAATAAGAGTCTGTAGATAAAGGAAAGCGGATCAGCATAGGCAAACAACATAAAAAAAGTGAATGAAGTTAAAACAAGAAAGGAGAACCTACTCGCAGGGCCATGCCGGAGATGCCCAGATACAGGTCCGCATACTCAAGCTTCTGCAGCGTCCTGTTCTGTTACACCCCATGTTTTCGTACGTGAGAGTACATCGTAAGTCAATTGATGTAAGCTCAGAAATAAGATTATATTTAATGGAATATAAAGTAAGTTAATCATGTTACATTGGAGGTTACAAATATTTAAGATCATGAATAACGAGTACCAAGAGGGTTGGAAATCTTAGAAGCTACACCAATTGAAAAAAATAAGTTTCGTCGAAAGTCGACGAGTTTGGAATGTTATAACATGTACTTTAGGGTGAGACTATGGTTCATTACATGATAAGGAGGTTATTATATGAGTTAATTTTTATCGTATGATAGTTGTGTTCTACATTTTGAAGTCAAGCAAGTTGTGGAACAAAAGTCGGCAAAGGTCTTCACAAGTTACACTCATAATGTGCTAAAGATTAGGTCAAATATAACTGAAATTTTCTCCCAACATACTTGGAATTATTGGATGATATACCAACAAAATTTAAGATATATGAGTCTAGTTTCAAATGCATTAAACCGTTCATCGATACGATGTAGGAGTAGAGGGATATTTGCAGTTTCGCGAGACTGCGCAGACATCATAAGTGACAAGTAGGTGGATCACTAGAGCTTTTTGAGCAATACATTTCATGTGTTATATGAGGTCTTATTGGGACATATTATATACCAAATTGAAGGTCTTGGAATTTAGTTTCCAACTCTCTTAACCGTTCATTCATACGACATCGGGATAAAAAGATATAAGCGTCGGAAGATGGACCAATCCTAGGGTGCCAAGCTAGCACCTCTTTGACTTTTCCAAACTTGATATATATAAACCTTAGGTCGGCTTTCTCTTCATTATTCAGCATAAAACGACCAGAGAACACCCATAAACATAACCTCAAGCTATCTTCTAGGGGTTCAAAGAAGAATATCATCCCGAGCATGAAATCGAGAAGCAATAACATCAAAACGATCCCTACGACGTAAGTGTCATTATACCGCCTCTCCTTTTTCTTTGTAGTTAGAGTTTTGGAAGTTACTTCATCGTTAAGAAACGTCTAATATCTGTATTTAAGTGCTTAAATATCAAGGAAGGTTGATAAATGTATTTCCTAATAGTTAGAACTCACGGGACGGTGATCGGAAGCCGTGAGTTCGAGTTATTTGACTTGTAGCGGACTGTTTTGTGTTGCTGTTGGGTTGCGTGTTTTACTACTGGTTTGTGGAATTTTTTAGGAGGAAGGGTGTGTATAAACACCATATAGATGTAGGGTTGTGATCTGGTCGTTCGTTGTAACATTTTCGGGTCGTTTGACATGACTACGGTGGTCATCTTATGTATAAAGTGATTAGGTTGTGTGTGGACTGTTTTGGGAGGCTCAATATGATTATTATTGATATTTTTGGGCTATTTGGTTATTGTTTTGACTTGTGTGAAGTCATATATATAGGGGAGGTGCTGTCCGTTTCATCGTAAAATAGGTTGTGGTCGATACATAATAGTTATGACGCTTAAACGATAACGATAGTGTCGTTTCTCTTATTGTAGATTAAGGAGTTGTGACATTTGCGTAGCTTGAGGTTGGGGCAGTATATACAAGGTATGTGAGGATATCCCTTTCCTTCTTTTGCACGACTCCGATTGTACGTAATGCAATGAACGAGCTTTCAAAGATACTCTACTCTTAGAAGCTAGCAGTACTTACATTGTTTCCCTTCTTATGGAACAATTGATGTTAAGGTTGCTTCTCTTATTCTTATGTTATCAATGTTGTTGGTACTTCATGATTCTTATATTCTCGATGAAGAGTTATCCCTAATTATGTGTACGGAGAATATTGACCTTACGTCACTCCGAAATGTTTAGAATATGATTCCAATGAGTCCTGCATTCATTATATATATATATATATATATATATATATATATATATATATATGTATCTATTTTACTCTACCG
>ML246916.1:0-15663 GCA_005239495.1 Nicotiana undulata
TAGCTTTATTCCATGTACTTTCATTATGTTTCTCTAGCGTAGTTTAGTCTACTCATGTAACTTTGGTTTATTTTTTTAAAGCATTATTAGGGGGTATCAAGCATTCAAAACTTTCTAGCAAGCAATTCTCTGTACTGGTGTCTCTACCCCTCGACACCGCGTTGCGTTCTTTTGTAATAGCTTTCATTATTGCAATCAAGCTTTTGTTCAAATCTCATTTCTGTTCTCTCAAATTGTTGGCATTAGTTTTCCCACACGGCACTGACAATCTCGTTTAGCGTGTGGCGAGGACCTTATTTGGCGGACAGCAACCACCCTGACATCGGTTGCTTAGTCTTACGTCGCCCTTCCAAAGAATCTCAGGAAGACGCCGCGTAACAATATATATGCTTCCGACTTCTTAAACCATTACGTTACACTAGGCTCAGTCCGTTTAACCGTGTGTTAAATGGCTTATGCCCTGTTTTTTATCAATTGGTCAACTAATCCTCAATCTAAAAGTTTGTGATCGAGTATACAAGTACTTTATTTTTAATGTTCTATATTTATTGTGTTCTACTGGAATCAATTCATTATGACAAATGTAATCTTTTATATATTATTAAAAGGAGAGGATAAAACTTTCTTCTTAAGCCAAGTGGCAGCATAAAAATATGTCACGTGTTATAATTAGTTAATAATAATTATTTAATTATTAATTAGTTATTGTTTATTATTTTTAAATTAAATATCTATAAAAACGAAAATAATAATAAATAAAAACCACCAATAAAAACCACCAACTACACCCACTTCCTCCATTCCCCATCCTCACATAAAGTTTTTAAACTTCAAAAACAACGGTTAAAAAAATTTCAACGACACAGTCATAAGAAAATAGAAACTACAAAGGTTAAAAAAAACTAAAACAATATCCGTAATGGACTATTCATCTGCACTTTTTTCCAAAACAAAAAAAAATTATTGAAACAATACTCATTATGGACTCTATACCTTTTCCCTCATAAATGATTCTCCTCCTATTTTTTCTTAATCACAAACTTTGTTTCATGCATGGACTTGAAATTTTTATAATTTGACATCTCCCGTTCAAGATATTCATAGTGATTCTACATTCGTGTCCTCCGGAGATTGAAGAAAAGTTTCGAATTGCAAAAAGTTCATCGGCGACAACATTGTTAAACCATAATTATGGATTCAAAATAGTCGGTTCACAATTTCATCAGAAAATGTGCTTTTTCTTTAATTAAAAAAAGTGCAGGTTCTGCATTTCAGTTTTAATAATTTACTTCTAAGTAAGTTTTGTTTGTTTTGTAATTTACTTCAAAATAATCGGTTCACAATTTTATCCAGAAAAGATACTCTTTTTTTATTCGAAAAAGTGTAGGTTCTGCATTTGAGTTTTAATTAATTTACCTCTTAGTAAGTTTTGTTTGTTTTGTATTTTTGCAGTATCGTTCACAAGGAGGAGCTGTGAGAGAATTCTTCTAATGTGATCGATGAATGGAGTATATATTCAGTAATAAGGTAAGTACTATTTACCTATTTTTTCCTTTATTTATCCAATTTAGGTATTATTCTACTCATTCCGTTGAGTTTTATGGTAGCAACTTTTTTGGATCTTCTTCTATTTCTTCCTTTGGACTAATTCTTTGAACACCTTCGAAGAAATCCACTACGCCACGATTTTTACCATTGCGCTAACTGCTAAGACGACGCTTCTACTTGCGAAACAAATTAAAAGAAAACGCAATCTCAAATTTTCCATCCAAACGCTGAAAACTTATGTTATTTCCTATTAACATTGATAAGACTCATAAATAGATGACATTCTTCCCCTCTAACTTTAGTGTAGATATATAAAAGGATAAGAATACAAATGGGAAGGAGAATTTAATTTAATTGCTAATAAAAAACAATACAAAATGATAATTATTATGATTATTAGTATATTTATGGTATATAATAAAAAAAACTTCTATGCTTACTTTTTGAATTAATTCAACATCATCCATTTAGAAAAATAATACAATAATATTTGTATTATACATAAACATTAAAGAAAAAAAATTAAAATTTGACGAACATAAACTAATGTATAAAGAGGAGAATAGATATGATTCTATACAATTTAAATTTATATAAAATTAGGTAAATGAATAATACTAAAAAATATTGTTGATACATCAATAAATAAAGTATTTGACAACGATATTAAGCGGCATGGTACTTTCAGGACAAAATTTAATAAAAGTTGGGATAAATTCTAATAATATCTAGAATACATAAAAGTAATATATATAGATATACATAAAAGTAAGAATATAATATTGATATTTATAATCCGCTTATCTAATTGAAAGCTATAACATTTCATAAAATAACTAAATAAGTAGGGCTTATATGTCGAGTTATTGAAATAAAAATTTATTAGAAAGCATGTTGAATAAAAAGTGATAATCCCAATAATAATTCTGACTCCATTTAAGTCAAAATACCTTCTACTTCAATCGAAGATAATTTTCACATTATTCTTTTTTTAATTATTAAAAGACACGACAATTTATTTTCCTCATATGGGACTATTCAAAATATACATCTATTTACAAAAGAATAACTTTATGATCTTCATTACCAGTTACAAGTAGGAAGAAATTGAAGATTTGCTGATTACGACGATTTTAATGATGCTGATTAATTATAATGTAATCTTATTCGTGTTGAATCATGTTATATTTTTAGATTGTGTGGAGCACAAACTATATAATATTTCACCCTCTCCATTTATGAGATATTTTTTTTCTTTTTAGTCAGTCTAAAAAAGAATGTCACATTTTCTTACTTAGAAATAATTTATATGTAGAATTTGTACTTTACCTTAATGAATTGATTTAAAGGCACTCAAATATTTATGGTTTATTTTAGACATAAGTTTTAAAACTCTTTCTTTATTTTTACTAAGTCAAATACTGCCACATAAATAGAAAAGAAAGAAGTATGATATTTTAGTATCATCCAAGAGTTATTCAATGATTATATGATTTGTTTAATTTATATATATATATATATATTAAGGGTACTTACATTGAGATAAGACGATAACTATAATTTTGTTAAGATGTATTCAAACAAATCAGATCATGAATGTTTGATATGATTAATATTTTTTAATAATGTCCGCGTAATACTAGTTACCAGAACAAGACAAGATGGTAGCTAACTCAAAATAATTAGAAAACCCACCTGTAAAGCCTCTTTCATGAGATTATGTTTTTTTTAGTCTTATGATACATTTTTTCATTATTCCGTTCAAGAAAAATGATATATTTTTATATTTAACCATTTAATCATGCACTAATGAAATTGTTCATTGTCCACACCGCTTCCAAGTTCCAACCCAATGAATTATGTGTTGGTATTGCTGTGTTTAAAATCAAAAAAGTAAGGAAAGTTTAGTTTATAAACAAATAGTAAAATTATTCCGAGCCCCCTGAATTCACAGTGTGTTCTTAAGGAATTTAATTCTCTCCCTGTTACCCAAGGTATATTGATTAATTCCCCCCGGGATAGAACAAAATAACTATTCTGTGATAAACACACTTCAAATCACAGAACTTCAGCGAACTCAACAAACGGAGCAAATCACACTTGACACTTATCTTTATTTGAATATAATGCAACAATGTTGGAAAAAGGGGAGAAGTTTTCAAATTTTCCATCTTTCAAAAATGAGGCCAAGTGATCACGCTCAATTATCTCTATTAAAAGACTAAGCGGGCGTTGCAAATATAATTCGGGGTATTATGCCCAGAGTCGAATCTCACAGGGAATTAACGTATCAACTGTCGTCTTTAGATTACTAAATTCTCAATAGTCAACTTTCTCAAACTTTGTGAATATCACTTGGTGTTGTTTATACTACTACAACTGACCAGAAATAATAAACTAAAGATTAACTAACAATAAGGTGTAAACAATGATGATAAAGGTCTAAGGTTATGGTTTCCCCCGTTGGTAGAATTCCTTCTTGTGAACTTCCTATAGTTTTGACTTAGTTGTCTCTATCAATCACGAACACTCCAATTATCATAAATCTCTCTCAAGTAATTATGATAATTTACTAGACGCACTTTCTCAAGTTACGCTAGCTAGATTGCATTACAGTTCACTTTAGATTGCACCCGAGGTATCGTTATCTCTAATCCAACCTCTAAACCCTCGGTTATGACTCTCGCCTATACTTTGGGAGTGGTGTTGTTCAAACAACTACCTAAATATGCACTCTCTCTCAAGTAGATACATAATAAATAGGAACAACTAATTGAGGGCCCTTCAATCAAATACAACAAGAACGTAGTTGAACAAATAGAGATTAACAACCAAACAAAACTATATTAATATCTTAACAAGTTCATCCCCAACGGGTTCCACCAACAACCTTAGATTAGAAAATTTAGCTACTCATGCTCAAGAACAATAAAAAACCCAAAAGAATTCATAATGCTTAAAATAAAGATGAAAGGAAGAAAATATAAAACTCTAATGGTTTCTTGTCCTCTCACAATGAGTCTTGCTTCCTACTTGAGCCTAAAAGTAATAATATCCTTCTCTCGGGCGAATTTTTACAATGTTTAAATAGGGTTTGGCAAATTAATCCCGTGTTTTGCACTTAAGTCCTTCAATTTTCCAGGCCTGCCAGCTGTCGTCCGCGGTCGCGACAAGAACGCGGCGCGACCGCGGTGGACCACGCGTTATTCTGCTTCAGTTATCTCTCCACCGCGATCCAACCGCGGTCGACCGCGGTCGCGGTGGACCATGTCTCAACAGTTTTAGCCCTTTCTCTTGTGTTTTCCTCACGGGTTCCACTCGATTGGCCTAAAACTCCCTTAATTGACTCCAAATTGCTCCAAAGTATCTCCTCTCATGGAATATTTCCTGCACAGTACAACAAACACTAATCAGAGCATTTTGTTATCAACATTCACATTAAAAATATAATAAAGTGTGATTCATTAGGGGTGAAAATATAGTCTAATTCACCTATTATCACCAAGCCTCTAAATTTATAGACAATGAAAGGGTGAGATGAAGAGGTGAAATCCAAGAGGTACCTCTTCCATTTTCCATTCACACCCTTACTAAAAATACAACAATCCCCCACATGAATGGGGAATGGACATATGTGGAAAAATATGCATGAAAATACTGTGTGATTCGCAATTAAGGATTAATCTCATCTGGATAAGTAAGTTTCCCTTTGAACTTTCCATAGTGAACTTATGTCGGATATACTAGGTCAATCGGTAGATTTGATATCTTTGAACCGTCGAACTTTGGTGTATACCTAGACAATCATAAGTCACACAATTAACCCTTAACCGTCTTTGGTTCTCACGGTTGTATTCGTTTCAACCATGAACACCGCCTGGTTTCATGAGTGCTTAAAGAATGGGCCTTTACTTTTATTCCCCTTAAAGCGGCTTACACTTCACACTCACATAGGTGATTTCTAAACGTGCAATCCTATAGACACACTATCTGGTCATATCCTGCCAGACATAGCAAATCATTAAAAAACTTTAAACTTTATTGACTCATCAAAAAGCATTAATGCTTTACCTTGATTTCTGAACATTGCCTTCATCACAAGAATGGGTTGATTTATTTGACAATGTTGAACCGTCATTCGTAACTTTGTTTGATCTCTTTGAACCTAACTCTTGGGATCTCCAGTCTGCTAGGTAGAGTTACCGCCATGATGACTTGTCCTAGGCCTTAGCCCCATTCCCTTCGATGATCTTTCAACTGCCTCTCTAGATAGGCCCTTTTATAAGTGGATCCGACACGTTATCTTTTGACTTTACGTAGTCAATTGTGATAACACCACTAGAGAGTAGTTGTTTAACGATATTTTTTTCCTGTTTAATGTGACGAGATTATCCGTTATACATAACGCTCCTTGCCCTACCTATTGCCGCTTGACTATCACAATGTATACAAATAGGTGCCTAAGGTTTGGGCCAAAATAGAATATCTTCCAAGAATTTCCGGAGCCATTCAGCTTCTTCACCGGCCTTGTCTAAGGCTATAAATCAGCCTCCACTGTAGAGCGGTCAATGTACATTTTTTTGGACAATTTCCAAGACATTTCTCCTCCACCAACGGTTTAGAATCGGTTGAACCAGTGATCTAATTTGCATCACTAAACCCCTTTATTATCGCGGGATACTTATTGTAGTGCAAAACATAATTTAGAGTATATTTCAAGACCCGTTTCATTGTCATGAAAGTTCAATGCGAACTTCCTTATGTCGTAGACTAATGCGTCTCGACATTCTATTGCATATCAGATTATTGACTACACTTAATGTAGCAATAATATATTATAACAACAACATGAATGATTGGTGTCAGTTGTGGCCACAACATTTTAATATATAACACATTTCGCAATCATTCTATCATTTTCAAGCATTTGCATGCTATTTATTCATACGTCTATATGATATGCAAATTATAACACCTTCATTCATGAAACAAATCTAACTTGGAATAGCTTTTGGTCATGTTCATCGGTTGGTTAATCTCATTATAGACCAACGTATTAATACATTTGTTCATGAACGATCATGTTTATACAAAACATGTAAATGCACTTTTCCTGAAACGTCACAGCCTTTCAGGTGACATCATTTCATGAAAGAGCTAAACATTATAAATGTTCAAGAAAGAACAAAACATTTCTGGAAAGCACGTAAACAACTTTCGAATTTGTAGTTTCATCACTAGTACTGAATAAGTAATGAATTCACCGACTATCATATCAACATCCACTAAGAATTGGTGGGGTTCAAAAATTATATCATTTAGACATTACGTCTAACATTCTCGTGTGTCATACATAAGCTAAACGCCCCCACATTCCACACATTTCATGTGCCTTTTCTTCTATTCATTAATCTTTAAAATCATTTGATACCATTGTGGGATCAAATTTCATATATCATTGTTTGGGTACTTGTAATAGTCCAAAAAGAGACTTAACAAATCTGCACACCTTTGTTTCTTTTCCAGGAACCACAAACTCTTTAGGTTGTTCCATATAATTTTCTTTCTCCAAATCTTCATTTAAGAAGGTTTTCATATTCATTTGATGGATTTCAAGATCGTATACTGTAGCCAATGCTACTAACATTCATATGTGCGCAATACTCGTAATCGACGAGTGCATGTCAAAATAGTCAAGACATTCTCATTGTCTAAACCATTAGACAACTAATCTTGTCAACTATTTGTCAATAGTACCATCAACTTTCATTTTTTTCCTGAAAATTCACTTAGAACCCAAAGGTTTATTTCCTTAAGGAAGATCAGTCATTTTCCCAAGTATGATTACTTAATACGGATTTTGTTTCACTATTGACTGCTTCTTTCCGAAGAAGACATAACTTCTTCCAAAGTTTGAAGCTCATTTTCTAACAAGAATGTCAGAAAATCTGGTTCAAAGTAAGTAGTTGTCTTTTGACATTACCACGTCGTGGATTCACCTCGTTAGGTGTACTTCCCTTTGTTTCTTCCCGAGGTCACTTAGATATTTCACGAGATGACTCACATTCCTTTTTTTTATACGAATAAATATTCTCAAAAAATTCAGCATTATCTGATTCAATTACCGTATTAATATGAATGTCGGAATTTTCTGATTTATGAATCAGAAACGATATGCCTTACAATTTGTTGCATTCTTATGAAAATGGAACCAACGGTTTTCGATACGATTTTTATCCTTTTGGGTTTAAGAACTTGCACTTTACCCAAATACCACCACACTTGAAAATATTTTAAGTTGGGTTTTCTTTCTTTCCGTTTTTCATATGGAATGAATTGTGTTTTACTATGGAGAACGCGAATGAGTATTCAGTTAGCTGTAAGCATAACTTCACCCTACAAGTTTTGGGTAAACCAGAACTTATCAACTAGGCATTCATCGTCTCCTTTGACACTCTATTCTTTCTTTCCGCAATTCCATTAGATTGTGGTGACTAAGGAGCGGTCGTTTGGTGAATAATTCCATTAGTCCAAACATATTTCTTCAAAAGGACTTACATTCACTGCCCATTTTACTTTGTAGAGCCAACCACAACAACTGTTGTTTGTGTCACGACCGAGTCAAAATAAATGATGAAGTTTTTAATCTTTAAACCAATCTGACACAACCAGAATTAATAAAAGATGAAGTTTTTAATCTTCTAACCGAGTAATATCTGATACCGAATCTTATAAACGGTGAAGTTTTTTTTTAATCTTCAAACCGAGTAATATGTGACACAATCAAATTTAATAAACGATGAAGTTTTTAATCTTCAAATCGAATAATGAATTGGAGTAAAAAATCACTACGATTTTTATCTCTAGTACGAGTATAAAGTGATTTAGACTTTAATTTCTGACAAATGAGTATAAAGTGACGAAAACTTTAATCTCTATGAACGAGTAAAAAATCACGCAAATTTTAATCTCGAAGCAGGAGTAAAAAAAAATCACGAAGATTTTATTCTCCATAACGACAATTGAAAATCGCGAGAATTTTCTCCAAAACATGGGTAGAAAATTACAAGTATTTGATTTTCTTTCCAAATGGCCTTCCAACTAAACCATTATAATCCCTTAACATTTCAACAGTTTGATATATTTTTCTTATCAAACAAACATATGTAATATCTTTACATATATATTATATTCATGATCTCAAGAATATTTTCAAGTATCAATGTAAGCCTTACAACATTGAAAATAATTTTTCACATAATTTATGCATGTTACCAAAGTCTATATCAACTTGCCAATTTCATTTGATAAACCGAATAACAATTTTTCTTCAACAACATGTTATTCCTAATCCTGGCATACAAGTATGATATACTTCGAAATCTATCAGCCCTAACATTTGTAGAATTTGATTTCATAAATCACATAGAGCAAATAATTTAGTTAAAATTAGTAGAATCAAGAAAGTAGAACCCGGATTTTGTTGCACTTTCTTCTGGATTTATTATATGCTGAAAACCATCCTTGAATTGTGTTTGTACATCAATCTGTTGATGGATACAAGACCCGCGAAAATGTAACACCAAGTTCGACCGTTAAAACTCTGGAACTAAACCACGCCTTTGTGATAATTTCTTTATCTGCCGTTAGGCAATCCACATCCAGATACACATAACGTCTTTCTTTTATTTTTATTTTTATTTTTATTACTGTTTTCTATAATTACGCAAAACACCAATGTCACATTATCTCCAAGAAATTCTTCATTCATAATGCTTCGTTGTTTTCGTGCCTATCTGTTAGTACATTTAGTGATTCGTACTTTCGACACATATTGACAACTTGACAATTCGGTTTTCAAAGAATTGTTGGCATTTGCTGTTTTGTTGGTCAACTACCAAGTTCAAGCCATAGCCATATAACAACGAGTATGCACGGACTAGGAAGAACAAAGCAGTAAATTTAATAATCTGTTATATTCGCCTTCTGTTTCCTCGTTCGTTACAATACCAGTAACGCCTAATAATCAAGGAACACACAATTTACTTCTCTGATTTTCTGTGTCAATTATTATGGATAGAAAATTTGAACATATCAACACCATTATAACTGCCAAGTTTCGCAATACTCCATCTGTACTCAGCGTTTTTCTTTTTCCTTTTTAAAAAAGAAAACTACTCTATATGTTGTTACCCAATAGTAAGTAATTTCATTCTCCTACAACCATTGATCGAATCAACTTTGTCGAGATCCACTGTATACATAATTCTTAATAAATTTTTTAAGATGGTTGGTATTATCGTGTTCAAAATCAGAAAAGTAAGGAAAGTTTAGTTTATAAATAAATCGTAAAATAATTCCGAGCCTACTGAATTCACACTGTATTCTTAAGAAATTTAATCTCCTCACTGTTCAGATTTTTTATCTTAAAAAAATAAGGCTAAGCATCTAAATTTATAGACAATAAAAAAATAAAATAAAGAACTGAAATCCAAAAAATACCTCTTCCATTTCCTATTCGCCCCGGGCAACATCATATAACAAAATATGGATAGCGGGAAAAAGAAGTAAGTGCATCAATCTGCACGTGGTCAACTGGTCAGAGTAACAAAACTAATTTGTCATACTTATGAGCAGACATGTGTCAATATCGAGCATCTCGATTTTGATATATGTCACACCATCTCTTTTATATGACGGTGTACTCTGTAACATCCTAAAACTTCATATTTGTTTTTTCCAGAGAAATGCCAATGTCTTTAACAAGCATTCTCTGCTTCTTCTTTCTCTTCTTTTCAGCCACAACAGCTTCAAGAAATGAGAAGCCATCAGCCTATGAAGAGCTACAGCGTTATGACTTCCCAATGGGGATTCTTCCAAAAGGGGTAAAAGACTATGAATTAAACACCAAAACAGGTGAATTCTCAGCTTATCTTAATTCCACATGCAGCTTCAGATTGGAGAATTCGTATCAGCTAAATTACAAACCTGTTATTAAGGGTGTTATATCAAAAGGCAGGCTTACGAAACTGAGCGGTGTAAGTGTTAAAGTTGTGTTGCTATGGCTTAACATTGTTGAAGTTAGGCGTAAAGGTGAGCATCTTGAGTTCTCAGTTGGGCTTACATCGGCGAATTTTCCGACTGAGAACTTTGAGGAATGCCCACAATGTGGATGTGGATTGGATTGTGTTAGTAAAGAGGTTTTTGTGTCATCTTCCTAGAGTAGGTACTTTGGTTTTGTCGAGTCTTTTCTCCTCTTTGTCTCTGTTTCAGTGTATTCGTATCTGCTGGAAATAAGAAAAAGATTGGTGACTTCTCAACTTTTGCTTTTTTTTCTAACTTGTTTCTTTTATAGAAGTGGATGATATAGTTTACTTGGTGCTGCATTTCATTAAAGAGCATAAAAATCATTTCCTTCTCCATGACTAAGGTGGTCGTCGGTCCCTATACGAAATATTAAGATATTTCGGTTTGATATCGATTTCTTTTAATGTTATACCAATATCAGTATGATTTGATCTTTTTATTTTGATTTCGGTCCTATATATACATATATATGACGTAATTCAAATTATTTTCCTAATATTTAGGATTTAGATCTACTAAAATTATGATTCTTAGATATTTTCTTATTTGAACTGATATAACTTTCCTTATCTGAATTAAGTAATCAATCCTACATTTAAAACTTTACATATTAAAATTCACCTTATATATAAATTATATACTGCAATATTTAGACACTGACTTATAATAAACTTCAACTTCAACTAAAACTATATCCGCTTCGAATTTATGTAAATTAGCTAAATTCGATTCATATTCAAATTCATAATGGTAAAATCGAAAGAATATAGTTTGTATAGAATAGTATCTATTCCTCTATTAAAGAAGTTATTTTTTGAAGTTGATTCTTATTAGAGTTTTGCAACTTTTTACGGTTAATCGGACGAATATTTGGTATAGTTAAAATAAGATATTTTGTGAAATAAAATTATTTGACATATGGAAAAGTACCAATATCTAGGAATCTAAAATCAAATTAAGATTTAATCATTTCATACAAACCATTTTCTTATATTTGAACAATATAATATTAGTGTAACTCCTTTCGTATTTCCTTTGACTTATAATATATTTTCATTTGAGAATATAAAAGAGAGAAAACCGTCAGAATAACATTTAAATATTGGACGACCTAATATTAACCATTTGGATCAATAAAAGTAAACTACTTCCTCTAATGTTGAAATAAATAACTAAATCTTGCATTTATTCCAACAAGCAATAGCTCTCTTTACCGAATCAACCATATGGGATTATCATCCATCATTTTAAAGAACTCGTGCTTTTTTTAAAAAATTTTTTAGCTTATAACTCATATACGTTTAATAATATTTATATAATTTTTAAAACTTAAGTACTCATTAATATAGGGTACACGCACAAAGCGCATACCCTAAAACTAGTATATATATATACCATCAACCATATGGGATTATCATCCATCATTTTAAAGAACTCGTGCTTATTTTAAATTATTTTTTAGTTTATAACTCATATACGTTTAATAATATTTATATAATTTTTAAAAATTAAATACTCATTAATATAGGATACACACATAAAGCGCGTACCCTAAAACTAGTATATATATATATATATATATATATATATATATATATATATATATATATATATATATCACAAAAACTTTGGTTTGTTTAGTTTGAATAGTATTAAAAATAGAAAAATAATAATATTGGTTGATAAAATCATTGTCCAGAACATAAGTGAATTTTTCTTTCTTATACACTATTTAATACCTTAATTAGGGAATTCAATTACACCTCTTCTATTTTCTTTCTCCTGTCATCTTTCATTATCTTTCTGCCGATTTAATTGCTTGTAAAATTAAGGTAAAACCTTTTCAGAGTGATAAGGAAATGTTAAAAATTCTGCCGCCTTGGTTAATTGATTTTATACTAATTGCTTTTAACAAAAATTGACTTTATAAATTTTACAAGAATTTGCTTCCTTAATTGTCACCATCATACACTGTTAAGTTTAAGTTTGTAATTATTTTGTTTTTCCAACATTTATTTAGTAAAAATAATTACAACATAATACAACTTAAAACTCTCCTATCTAGTAGGTATCGAAGACAATCGGCGTTGATTCTCATGAGTCACCCCATCACCAACTCCGATGGAGTGCCGCCTTGTCTCATCCCACCAAAGCCCCNTGTTATACTTAATATAAGTACATTATATATATAACACAAATTAGTAATTATTAAAAATATTGGTAGACATTTTATACAAAATTATAAAAGACTTATCTCTTTATAATTTTGATGAATTCAAAATTATAATTTAGTACAAGAATATTATATAATTTAAATTTTAGTAAAATACAAAATGAGAAAACTAATCCAATATTAAAGTAGAAAAGAATGTGAAAGAAGGGGATAAAGATAATTTTATGATATTTATATTTTGAATCAATTAATAAATACAAGATAAATAAATATCATTCAAGAAAATTATTGATTAATTTAGACAATTAAAGAATTTTAAACAGTATAACATAAGTTCTTAAAAAAATATATGTCTAGAGTAAGATACATACATATATATATTACATTAAAAGAGAAGTAGTATCAAAATAGTAAGCCAATTAACAAGTTAATAAAAACCCATATAGTAAATAGTACCAAGTACTTGCTAATTTAATAGTAATAATAAAGAATAAATAATAAGGAACATACAATTTATTTGATTACTATATAGTAGTTGACCGCCAGTTACTTCTCTCTATTCTCTCTCCTCCCTAGTAGATATCGAAGATAATCGGCGTTGATTCCCATGAGCCACCCCATCACCAACTCCGATGGGGCACCGCCTTGTCTCATCCCACCAAAGCCCCCCGACATTCCCCAAGAGAAACAACAAAGAGACACCATTCCCACCTTCAAAGAAAAGCTTCTTTCCTTTGAATCAATGATTGAATTAGATAATCTAAGCCAAGAACTCCCATCAGTTCCATTCACATCGAGTCCCATTCAAGAGCACAATCCTGCTCAACATGATTTAATGCTCCTTGATGCATCCCCAACCAACGAAATCACTGGATTTGACTAAGAAATTATCAACTCCACAGCTAAAAAAATCAAAGAAATAAACTTAACAGTGGAGGATAGGAATAGAATGTACACTCCTTGGAGATACTCCGTAATCATCAAACTAGTAGGAAAAAGGATTCAACACCAATACCTCAAGGAAAATTAATCAGATTATGGAAACCATGTGAAACATTTTCCCTAATAGATTTAGGCCATGATTACTTCATAGTCAAGTTCTCAAAAGAAGAAAATATGAGAATTGCACTCCAAAACGGCCCATGGTTCATCAACGAACATTTTCTCTCAACAAGGCAATGTGAACCAAATTTTGTTGCGGAAAGAGCTAAACATATTCATACAGCAATATGGGTACGTATAACTCAAATCCCAACTGAATTCTATGACGGTTTAATTCTAAAGAAAATAGGGAACTCCATAGGGAGACTACTCAAGATAGATGCATGCACCAGCTCCACACTTAGAGGCATATATGCACGTCTTTGTGTAGAACTACCTCTAGATCAACCAGTGCAGCAATACATATTAATTGGTACTCACCTTCAAAGCCTAGTCTACGAAGGAATTAATTTTCTGTGCAAAAAATGTGGCTTCTTGGGCCATACAAGCACTTCATGTTCCTTCATCTCACAAAGTCCAGAGGAAACTCAACAATCAGGGATTCAAACACCTACAAAGGAGACCGATGCTACTACTACTCAATCCCCAATGGAAGAGCAATGGCAAGTTGTGTCATTCCAGCAGAGAAGAAACCAAAAGCCAGCAGATCCTACTGAAAATATTAAAGCCTTAAATGCGCCTAACAATCTTACCATAAATGAACATATTAATTTTAAAAAGGACATGTCTCCCACAACAAAGGAGGATAATTTAATGCATATGCATAATAAATTTGATACACTAATTAATGTTGATTCTTGTAACATTCCCACAAATGCTCACCAAAACTCTTCCAATACCCAAAGCCCCCAGACGTTCAATTCTAGGCAAAATCACTCTACCACTAGCCTAGCCAATAAGACGCTGCCAAGTGGCAAACCTAAACCATGCATGATAAACCCTAAACCACTTGACACCTCTATAACCTACTCTCACACGCTAACTACCTCCTCGTAGTAGATATGGGATTGAGGGGCGCAGGAGTAGGGTTTACGAAAAGAAGGCTCCGGGTTGTACTCTATAGGTAATGTTATACTCCATTCTTCCTCCCGGCTTCCTTTCTATTCTCACTCTCATCCGACTGATGAATGCAATTGGAGTAGAATCGCTTTCCCTTACTAGGTTTAGGAATCCATAATTCTTCAAGAAGACGAGATTAACCCGGATCAAAAGAAAGCTTCTTATCGAGAGACAGATTACAGGAGAAAGCCCTATATCAGATGGCTTTCACTGCCCTTAGAGAAGAAGAGAAGAAAAGCCCTAGAGTAAGGGAAGGGAAGTGCTAAAGGGCAGGCATGCTCGACTAAAAGGAGAGGAAAGCTTCTTCACTTTGAAAGGTCCTTCGAGGCTCGTCAATGGCTTGGCTTCAGGTCGCGAATGGAAGCGCGGATTAGCGGGGGTCCGCTTGACTCAGTCATAGTCTCGCCTGGTACGCACTCGAAGCCTATGTTCACTAGAAAAATGGAAAAAGGTATGGTAGTGATCTCACTCCACGCATTGCACACTTTGTTCATCCAAGCTGGGCAGAGCTAGGTTCAAGATAGAGAGGGAGAGCCCTTCCCTTTCTTTGATGCACACGACTTTTTCACGGAGTCTGCTTCCACAGTTGCTTGAGCGACAACCACCTTGCGTCCCAACCTTCTCGACTTTCTTTGGTGCCAAAGACCAATGACTAGTTAACCAGGAAGACAACTATTCTTCTGGACAAGAAGAGCGAGTCTCAGTCCGGGGTGAGAAGCCAATATGAAGCTTGCTATGGGGACGGACCGAGGAAGGGCGATGGATATGTTATCAGCCAATGCATCTTCTTGCTA
>ML246916.1:15893-60373 GCA_005239495.1 Nicotiana undulata
ACTAACTTAACCTTCAAGGTCAGATAGTGCTACAGTGAACATCAATCCACTATCTAGCTCAAAATTAGCCTCACGAACTACTAACACTATTATTCGCGTAGCCCTTTTTTTTGTGCTATTTCATCATAGGCTGTCGGAACTTGCTTCTTAGCGCCCAAATCAGCCGTTCATTCAACACTGCTACAACCTCCGCACGCATTCGTCGACCGGCAGAAGTGCTTTTTCAGTTTGTTATGGGTTCCAACCCATGGACTTGGTAGCAGACTCACACACAATCCTAAACACTAAACGACATTTGGCAAATCAGCCAAGCCAAATGGCATTAAACACAAACCAACCAATCACAATAACTCCACCTCACCAACCTTCCATATCCCCCATGCATGCAAAATATTTAGAGAAAGATTTGCCATCATTAATGCAAGATTTACACCCTTCCATCTCCCCTACATCTAATCCTCCTCCACAAGTATCTCACTCACAACTCTTCCATGCCCTTCCAGCTTCCTCACTCCCTCCGATTCCATCATTGTCCGCTCTAGTAACACCACCTCCAGAAGTCAACGGAGAATTTTCCACCATTTCCATCCCAAATACCATTCCATCCGCCAACGTTTCTCTCCCCACCCCCAGTTCCAAACCAAGATCCCCTAAGCTGGATCGAACAGGGTCTTCAAGGACATGCTGCCTCCTTCCCAATAATGATCAATGGCCAGGAAGTATGGATTGTTCTTCAGAATCCGAGATTCCTAGCTCAACTAGTTTCAGAAGGGATGACACTTGCTATGGGGAACTATATCGACCACATGTGGGTGGCGAATGTATTAGACCCATGAGCCCCACACATAGCGCCGGCTTTGATTCACAACACGCAAATGCAATGGGGTCTATCACAACATTTCAACCCTCTGAACAACTTAGAACTAATATATCAACTACCATTCTTCACTCCAGAGAATCAAGTGACCAATTATCCAATCTTATACCCATGGCAACCCATTCCTCAACACCACCCGATTACCATGGACTTCCACAACCAACAACACCCTCCATTCGAGCCAGAATAGGAAGATCCAGAAATGGAAGAGGAAATGATAGATGAAGTAATAGCTCAACCGGTCAGGGGGTCGTTCACCGAAATTTCAAGCCTCAGAGAAGCAAATCTAATGTTGTTTCAAGAGTTGGAGGACAGAAAATACATTCTCAGTTGTCCAGTAGCACTCTACAAGTGCTCAATCGACATTCGACCTCCCATTCTTCAATCCACGGGGAACTTTGCAGCAGTCCTAAGCCCCTCACTGAGGGAAGCCAACAATCTCCTTCAGAAAAATCTATGGAGTACTCAACACAACCTGAATCATCTCTTAATGAATAGATCAATGAGTTTAATTGTGTGGAATGTTCGTGGTGCCAATAATGATGAATTTAAAAGAAATTTCAAAGAGCTCCTCCACAATCATAACCCTGGCATGGTAGCCTTGTTAGAAACTAAAATGGTGGATCACGCTCCTCTTAGAGATGAGTTTCACTTTACTGATATGATAGAAGTGTCGGCAGTAGGCCATACATGAGGCATTGTTGTGCTTTGGTACGAGAATCTTGTCTCTATTAATCTCGTCAGCAAGTCTAGTCAGGAAATCCACGCCATGCTCCAGGTATCCCCTTTAAAGCCTCCATGCCTCATTAGTATCCTATATGCTAGAACTTGTTTAAACTTACGTAAAATCCTATGGAATAACCTTTGTGATACTGATAATTATCAAGGGCCTTGGTTGGTGGGAGGTGATTTTAATGAAATTCTTTCACAAAACGACATATGGGGAGGCAGACCTATAAATAATGCCCATACAACCCACCTTAGAGCTTGTGTTAATTATTGTAACCTACTTGATTTAGGTTTTAAATGAGCAAAATATACTTGGACTAATCGTCGTATAAACTCAAATAGCCTAATCCTAGAACGTTTAGAAAGATATCTAGCAAATTCTCTTTGGATCAACCTATACCCTAATTCTCAAATAATTCACCTTCCTCGAACCCACTTTGACCATTCCCCAATTCTACTAAGCTTCCAAAAAAGAAATCCTCCGAGGGGAGAAAAACTATTTAGGCTTGAAACGTACTGGTGTTACCACGTGGAGTTTGAAAACATAGTTAAAAACTCTTGGTACAATAAACACCTCTTAGAAGCCACTGAACAGTTCCAACACAAAGTAATTCTTTGGGCTAAAGAAACCTTTGGTGACACCAACAAAAAGAAAAAGGAAATCATAGCTAGACTACAAGGAATCCAAGCCTCCAATAATTACCCCCACAGTCATTTCCTACATCTCCTTGAAAATGACTTAATAACAGAGTACAATGAAATTCTTAAAATTGAGGAAGACTACTGGAAAATTCGCTCCCGCATAAATTGGCTCAACGATGGTGATGCGAATACAAAATTCTTCCATCTAAGCGTAGTCAATCGTAGAAGAAAAAACTCAATCTCTTACTTTAAGGACAATGATGGTAACTGGATTTATGATCCGGAACAAATCCTTTGCCATACTATAAATCACTTCAAAAAGGCTTTTCAAACGGACCATACATAAACACCCATTAAAAGCATCCGGAACCCCCCAACCTCCTTTGACATAATTGATCTCTCCCAGTTAGATTCGCCCTTATCAGACTACGAAATCACTCGTGCCATATTTTTGTTCAAACCCTTCAAAGCCCCTGGCCCTGATGGAATCCACCCCTTCTTTTACCAAAAATATTGGCATTTAGTTAGTACCCCAGTCCTTAACTTTTGTCACAAAATATTCAAAGAACTTTCAATCCCATCGACTCTAAATTCTACCTTCATATGTCTCATACAATCTATAAAGTCATCACTAAGATAATAGTGAATAGAATTAAACCCTACCTTGATAAATTAATCGGCCCTTATCAATCGAGTTTTCTAAAAGGTAGAAGAACTAGTGATAATGCTATCATAATTCAAGAAATTATTAATCACTTCCAAAAAATAAGGGGGTCGCTAGGGTAATGTCCTCCTAAAAATTGATTTAGAAAAAGCTTTCAACCGTCTTGAATGGTCATTTATTTACATATCCCTACTCTTCTTTAAATCCCCCCCCCCCCCCCCCCCCTCCCGTATCACCAAACTCATTATGAATTGTGTTAGCACCTCCATGATAGCAATCCTGGTCAACGTCTAAAAAATGGAGTTCTTTAAACCCTCGAGAGGCATTCGCCAAGGGGATCCTATGTCTCCATACTTGTTCATCCATTGCATGGAACTCCTATCAAAATACATTAACCATCAAGTCAACATAGGACTATGGGACCCAATAAAGCTCAACCCCACTGGTCCTCCGATTTCACACCTATTCTACGCGGATGACTTGCTCTCTGCAAATGTGAATCTAAAGTCCATCCACACAATAAAACATAGCCTCACTTTCTTCTCCCACCTTTCGGGTCAAAAAATCAATAACTCTAAATCAAAAATAATTTTCTCAAAAAATTGTGATGTCCATACCAAAAATCTACTTGCGAATATACTTGACATTCGTTCCAGTGATAATTTTGGCAAATACCTAGGATTTCCTATCCTCACTCGGAAACCCAAATCTTCCGATGTTCGTTACATCATAGACCACATGAATTCAAAACTCGTAGGCTGGAAAACAAAATTTCTATCCTTTGCGAGCAGAACAACCCTTGCGAAGTCTACTCTCAACTCTATCCCTAACCATGCAATGCAATACATTATGCTACCCGCCTCCACCCTAAAGTGTATCGACAAAATCCAACGTGATTTCATCTAGGGTTCCTCCACCCAAAAAAGGAAAATTCACTATATAAAGTGGTCCACAGTCACCCTTCCAAAGCAAGAAGGAGGACTGGGTCTGAGGAAAGCAGCAGACAAAAATATTGCATCTCTCACTAGCCTATCTTGGAGACTTGTATCCAATCCCAGCTCCCTGTGGGTCTCGACTCTCATCACTAAGTATAGCCATAAAAGAAACCCCTATTCCATGTCCTTTATATGGAATAATATCCTATCAGGCTGGAAAATCTGTAAACAAGGACTACATTATGTTGTGGGCCCAGGTAACATCAACTGCTGGTCAGATGCATGGATCCCTGACCACCCTCCCCTACAATCTATCCTAGAAGGCCCAACGCATTATAACGACCAATCCCTCAAAGTCAAAGACCTTTGGTCAAATAACACTTGGGATCTCATAAAGCTAACTTTTGTTTTGCCCTCAGAAATCCAAAACAAGATTCTCTCCATAAACCTAGACTCCCTACAAAACGACAGAGATATTCCCACCTGGGCTCTTATCTCTAACGAGATATTTTCCTCAAGCTCTACTTACAAACTAATAGCAAAATCCATTTCTAATAATTTCTTCTTACAATGGATTTGGAATCTAAATACTCTCCACAAGATAAAATACTTCCTATGGAAATGCTCCTACAACCATCTCCCCACTCATAGTTACTTACACCACATCAGGCTCGATATTAATGTTATGTGCCCTATCTGCAAACAAGCTGAGGAGACTATCCTCCACATCTATTTCAATGCCCCATAGCTACAAACTTCTGGAATGAGGCTCACATTAACCTCCCTCCCCTTCAACAAACCTCAATCCACTGGCTCACAATATTAAAAAATCTTAATGCCAATTTAGACCAATGGGGGCTCTCCTGGGAACTGTTCTTTCCCTTTGCTATATGGCACCTGTGGCTTAATAGAAATAACAATTCTTTCAACAGCAAATACGCCAATTTTTCCTTCAAAACTTTCCTAAATCGCTGTAAGGAATTCAAATATTTTGTCAACTGTCCAATCCATATATCCTCGAACACCACCATTCACATCAAATGACACCAACACAACCTCTCCTGAAACTTAACATTGATGGAGCCTTCAAAGGAAAACAAAACAGGTGGCATCGGGGGAGTCTTCAGAAATGATAGGGGTGACTGGATTTTAGGTTACTTAGATAAAGCTTTAGCCTACACCCCTGCATACATAGAGCTTCTAGCCCTCAAAACTAGCCTTCAACTAGCAGTCGCCAATAATATTTTCAAGCTCGAAATTGATGCGGATGCAACTGATGTAATTTCATTCTTGCACAATGATACTTGTTCTATTTATACTAACATAGTCAACGAGTGCAGGTCACTAATGAAGAGGTTGGAGAATCCGCCGATCCGGCATAACTTCAGGGAAGCAAATGGAGTTGCACACTTTTTGGCCACTAAAGGATCCCAACAAGCCATCACCACCAATCTTTGTCTAATGGAACAACCACCAACTGACATTTTGAAGACCCTCCATGAAGATAAAATGGGTCGTACCATGTGCAAGAAGATCTCTACTACTACTATTAATAAACAAGCTTCTTTTGGGAACTCTTTTGTAACTAATGTTGTAGCAAACCAAGAAAATGAGCCCGATGTGACTCATTAACTTTGTAATTCTATTATCGTAGTAATGATATATATATATCGTTAAACCAAAAAAGAAGAAGTTGTTTTTATCATATTCTTGCCACGACCCGCAACCCACCGGTCATGATGGCGCCTATCGTGGAACTAGGCAAGCCTACACTCTTAACCAACTCGTTTTCTATCATTAAAAATATTTAAACATTGACATTTTTCCATCAGAGAGACCGAAATAAAAGATAAAATCAACTTCGAATTACTGTAAAAGAGAAATTCCCAAAATCTGGTGTAACTAAGTCATGAGCCAATACTACAACTGTTCCCAAAACTTAACAAGAGAACTTTGTCTGGAAATAATTAATAAATAAAAAAAATACACAAGGAAGACAGGAATGAGATAGGCGGGTCTGCGATCGCCAAGCAGCTACCTCGTCCTCTCCGAAAATGATCTGCAGCCAAAATGATCAACTCGCACTACCATGGCCGGGGATACTTGGATCTGCACAAAAGGTGCAGGGGGTAACGTGAGTACACCAACTCAGTAAGTAACAAGCCCAAACTGTGGGCTGAGAGGTAGTGACGGACTAAACCTCCACATATATGACATAATCAATGTACAAAACTTTAGGCATTGATTTCAATTAACTAGACATCTCAAAGTGATAAGATAAGTACAGTTCCGAACAGTTTAACATATGTAACTCAATGTATTCTACATGCCAATGCATCAACAGTATGAAATGCACAATGTGCTCCCACTCTCAAATACTCGTCCACTTAGTACTGTATATGGCTCGCATGGCCCGGGGAAGATCCATCCCAGAATATATACACATCAGACAGAAGTCACTCAGTACTGAGGAAGGCCGATCCAGCCCTATGGAGAAGATCCATCTCCAGATAATGATACACCTCACAACCACTCAGTATTGTATATGGCTCAACGGCCCAGGGAAGACCCATCCCAAAATACGTATACACATCACTGACATCCGTCGGTCAGTACCGAGGAAAACATGCCAATCCAGCCTCATGGAGAAGCTCCATCTCCAAATATAAACACTTTGGACAAGATCCATGTCCAGGGAAGATTCATCCCTCAATATCACTGTACTCACTGGGGGTGTGTTACAGACTTCGGAGGGGCTCCTACTGCCCAAGGGCTAACATAAGCCAAATCCAGGCATAATCAATATAACATGTTGTGGCGTGCAAGCCGATCCCATAACTGTTATCAGGCTCTCGGCCTCACTCAGCCATCACTCTCCAATCTCGCTCACATGGGCTCACAATGCATGAACTAGCCCGAATCAATGATATAACATGCAAAACAACAATTATCGAGACTGAGACATGATATGATATGCAATGACAGGACTGAGTATATACTATCAATGAAATACATGAGATGACAGCAATATACGACCACTCATGTATCAACAGTATCGACGTGAAGCCTTAACATAGTACTTAGCATGATTTCTAGCATGTTCACATTAACCGCATTGATATAAGCACAGACATCAATCCATAAAGAACTACTAAATGATGCCATGGGATGAACCAGGTCACAAATCACACAGTGCACGCCCGCATGTCCGTCACTTGGCATGCACGTCACCTTAATTATAATCATATAGCATATAGTTTGGGGTGTCGAACCCTCAGAACCAAGTTTGGAAGCGTTACTTACCTCAATCAAGCCAAAACCCCACTCTGCAATGCCCTTGTCGCTCGACTCAGCCACAAATCGCCCCGAATCTAACAAAAAAATCAGTATTATATCATTAATATATGCTAAAGGAGAGAAACCCACATCAAAATTATAAATTTACATCACAAATCCCGAAATTGGCCAAACTCGGCCCCCGGGCCCACGTCTCGGAATCTGACAAAAATTACAAAACTGAAATCCTTACTCACTCACGAGTCTATACATACCAAATTTATCAAAATCCGATCACATATGATCCCTTAAATCCTCAAATCAAACCTTCAAATTTCCAAGCCCTAAACCCTCAATGTTTCTATTAAATCCCACAAATTTCATGCTTATTTAACTGAAAATCACCATAGAATCTAGTGTTAGGTTCAAGGAAATTACCTCAATGTGTTTCCCCTTGAATCCCTCTTCAAAATCCCTCAAAAAGCTCCAAACCCGTCTTCAAAAATAGTGGAAATAAGAAAAATTCGCGAAGGGGCCTTTTTATACATTCTGCCCAGCACTTTTGCACCTGCGGCCAATTCACGCACCTGTGGGACCGTACCTGCGGTCCAAACACCGCATCTGCGCAATTTACTCAAATCCCCTGCTTCCGCATCTGCGCCCCAGGCCTCGCACGCAGATGCGGTCCAACTTCCTCTCTTGCGATACTTCTCCGCTTATGCGGTCCATATCCGCTTCTACGGACCTCGCACCTGCGGTCCCCAATCCGCAGGTGCGGAATAAACAGAAGCAGCAGCTTCAGCTGCTCAAACAATTTCCAAACTCTCTGATAACCATTCGATACCATTCCGAGCCCCTCGGGGCCTCAACCAAATATACCAATATGTCACATATCATCCCACGAACTTGGTCGAACCTTTGAATCACCCAAACAACATCAAAATACCAAATTAACCTCGAATTCAAGCCTAAGGATCTCCAAACTTCCGAAATTCGTTAACGATGCCGAAACCAACCAACCACGTCCGATTGACCTGAAACTTTGCACACACATCACAAACGACACTACAAACCTATTCCAACTTCCGAAATTCCATTCCGACTCCGATAGCAAATTTTCCACTGCCGACCAGAAATCGCCAAAAATTCAATTTCGCCAATTCAAGACTAATTCTACTACAGACATCCGAATAACATTCTGAACCCACTCCTAAGTCCAAAATTATCTAACGAAGCTATCTGAACCATACAAACCAAATTTCGAAATCACTTACTTATAAGTCAACTTCCGATTGACTTTTCCACTAAATAACCAAACTTAAGAGACTACGTGTCTCATTTATCTCCACAACCACTTCGAACCCGAACCAATCAACCTAACACAACATAAAAGAGCTGAACCACACCAAAATGAAGCAAAAATGGGGAAGAAGGGGCTAACCTCTCGGAATGACCGATCGGGTCGTTACATTCTCCCCCACTTAAACATACGTTCATCTTCGAACGTGCCCAGAGTTGTCCCAAAACCATCAAAATTTCCGTGTAACCTACCATGCACATACCCGGGGGTGATCCCACGTCACCCTATCCCATATAGGTCCAATAGAACAACATAGCTGAAATTCCGCAATCCAACCTAACCCATAAACCTTAGAACAAAATTTTCACTTCTGAAATAATCTGTAAGATCAAAATCCCACCTCTATGAACTGAATATGTCTGAATATGTTGTATCAAGCTATATCCGTAACCCAATATGTAATCCCATGGTATACCATCTGACTCAAACACTCATAGCGATAACTCCTAATCACAATAGCTGCTCATAACAACCCAATACCGGTAAATAACCTCTTGTCAAGAAAAGCCTCGTTCTAACACTTCCATATACTGCCAATGATGAAAGAAACACGCAGAAACTAGTAACCATTCGTCCGATCATCCAGCCATGGAGCTCCCCCTTCTCCGACAGGAACTATACCAGATTTCTAAGCCGACTTTCGATATTATCCTTCCAACCATGTTGTAGTCAATTCTGATAGTTATTCATTCTAGGTCCAATGACCTCTTCTCATCCAACACGACCACTCTGATGACATGACACATCAATACAATCCAAAGCCATAACTTGTGCAACTCGTGCACCCAATAGCAACATCCTAACGTACTCAAATCGTAGAAACGATTCGCACAAGAGGCCTATCCCGCCAGCTTAACAAGTACCATCACAACACCCTGCTAAGAGCCTGGCACACATCGTAGAACCAAAACACACGAATCCGACACCAAGGATCATGTCTCTACATAACTCCGTTACAGTGCGTGATCCCATCAAAACGCTGGTCTACATGAAATACTTCAAGCCACCTTGCTCAAAATCAATAACCATGCGCAATTCGACATCAAGTATTCAAAGTGCATTTCCATAACCATGGGGAATCGGACGATACCATGCCACACGAACCCGAAATAACATAACCAATACATCTCAATCCCGCAATACCCAATTACTTACCTTATTCAAATCCCGCCATGAAGCCCAAATAGAGCCGCACCATATGTGCATATAACCAATAATCACAACTCCTCGCAACACCGAAGGGTAACTCATAGATCACTCCAGAACACGAATAATATTAATGACAATCGAATGGTACATCCTTCAACAATAGCAATTCGGAGTTAACAATTCCGACCTGGTGCAGAACATACACCCATATTGGGCCTACCAATGAACCCTTAATCAACTCTAGTCACCCACAATAGATAGATAACTCTCCGAAAGTTCACAATGACTGAAACATGGCACATACTAACATCTGACTAGCTCTGCTAGCATATTTACAGTCCACCACCACAAAATAACTTGTTTATGATAACTCTCAGTCTCGAAGTCCATGAAGCGCACGAATTACCATATCTGATTGCAACTCCACCGCTCGAATATATAACACACCTCTAATACTCAATCATCCCACGAGGGATACCCCTATAATTCTTCTGTGCCACCAAGAAAACTTGAATATCAACAGTCGATCCAACAAGAGAGCGCCACAATACCAATGAAGCACCCTTAACTCAAACACATTGCCCTTTTGGAAATTTATACCCTTATCACTCTACACCAATTAGTGATATCATTTACCTAGTCATCTGAAACTGCCCATGCTGCCTAAGGATTTATGACCTTCCTTCCAGAACTGAATCGTGACCTCACACATGCAAATCTCAACCTTACACAACATACCGCATACACCATGCCATCCTATGATAAATATGAGAACTTCATAATTCCTTTCGAGCCATAAGCAACTACGTACCCAACTAGCCAAAAACTTCCCATTTGATCCCATCTAGAAGCAAATATCACTATACCTCAGATGCTCCTCACGCCAGTAGAAAATATACATCTCTAACTGTGGTAGAAACCATAAAGAACACTCTGAATCCCATTTGTACAACACCAACCACCAGTACTGAATCCTCCTAACTCAACCAAGCTACGCTGGTCACCAAAAACCCAAGGGAATTGCCACGAAACACCTGTAAAAACTCATTACCTCATAAACACCCAAAGAACTAATCATATCCCTTACCATGCCGATCCGACCTACTACCAAACTGTCATATTCATCCGATTACCTTTTGGATTACTTTCCAATTGATTCTTCTCTTTGCCATAGTACCACAACCCTCAACCAGAAATCACCATCAGAACCATTCTCGAGAGTCGTCTACTCTATGCAAATATCAATTAACTGATCGAACAATCTGGGCCCCTCATTAACACACCAACACTTAGGGTAGTAACCTATACCACTAAGCAGCTAGGCAATTTCCTACTCCACACACACTACAACCTTTACAAATACAACTCGAACATTCAATAAAACCTAATTACCCATAGAGTATATTACAATTTGTATCCAAAAATTTCCATTACTCGAGTCACTCTCAAACTCCACCTCTGCAGGTTATAACAGATGCACCAGTATACCTCGAACTGAAACCAATACACCACATAATCGTAAAACCAACTTATCATTAGCAGACTCCCCCACTTGGCTCAAAGACATACATCAAGACAAACAATAGCTCATAATGCCTATACGCTATCACCTCCACAATACCACAGTGAGATTCAACTAAATTCTTCATAAGCTCATATAACACAAATCATCTAACATCTCAACTTATCTACAAATCTCACATTCACCATTGTAATAGTCGTGCCAACTTCCACAAGCGATCTAAACTCAAATTGCAACATATATCATTTACTAGTAAGGGAGGACTTGCTACAAAACCACATAGAGATCACACAACCTCAGGACGCCCCGCGGGAGATAACCTCGCCTACTTAGCCTCAAACTGATATCTCTCTATAACTTTCCTAAAAGCATAGCTATTACGCAATCACCTTACCCTCCTGCATTGAAACACAACCAACGCCTACCTTCCAGGCATCACAATACGCGGTATAAGAACCGAAAGCTGATGGCAGAAATGACACTGGAGCTGTGGTCAAAGAAATCTTGAGCTTCTGAAAGCTCTCTCCACACTCGTCTGACCACCTAGATACCCTCACTAGACACCACGTGCCCCAAGAATGCTACTGATCTGAGCCAAAATTCACACTTAGAGAACTTTGCATAAAGTTCCTCCTCCCTCAATATCTATAATACCATCCTCAAATGCTGAGTATGCTCCTTCTGGCTACGTGAGAACGCCAGGATGCCATCAACGGATACAATAATGAAGAAGTACAAATACGATTGGAATACACTGTTAATCAAATACATGAACGTTGTTGGGTATTGGTCAGCCCAAAAGGCATCACCAGGAACTCATAGCACAATAGGAAAAACCACTTCACTCCACAACTAAACTACGTGAGAGTTCCTTCAATACACTCACAACTCGAGGCCATATGCCAATACAAGGCAGAAGTCAAACACTCAGTGGTTCTTGCTACATCTCCAGCCAATTCTTTTTGTCACAATTACACAATCTGAACACATCTCACCATCAAATCTCACTCACCACATAGTCATCCAGTCATAAAATCCCACCAATAAGGACACAAACGGACATATAAGTCCCAAATGCACGTGCTCACACAATCGAAATCTCATCACTCAAGCCGCAGACAAAACCTGGCCTCAAGTCCTCTACACTAGCCCATTATCAACATGCTAAAATCACATTTCGCACCTCACCCATGGAAGTCATAAGCCGCCAATGCACAATTGATACCGACCGCTCACGTGCGCATTAGAATACATGAAGGAATTCAAAGAGTTACGCTTTTGGCTGAATAAATGGATTCACACAACAAGAATTCAAGAATGTGAGATGTTTCCTAAGGGTTCCGCAACCTCTCGAAGATAAGTAGAGACGTTTCCGTATCGATCCGCAAGACTCTACTAAACCTGCTCATGACTCGGGAGACCTATGTAACCTAGGCTCTGATACCAACTTGTCACGACCCGCAACCCACCGGTTGTGATGGCGCCTATCGTGGAACTAGGCAAGCCTACACTCTTAACCAACTCGTTTTCTATCATTAAAAATATTTAAACATTGACATTTTTTTCATCAGAGAGACCGAAATAAAAGATAAAATCAACTTCGAATTACTGTAAAAGAGAAATTCCCAAAATCTGGTATCACTAAGTCATGAGCCAATACTACAACTGTTCCCAAAACTTAACAAGACAACTTTGTCTGGAAATAATTAATAAATAAAAAAAATATACAAGGAATATAGGGAAGGAGATAGGCAGGTCTGCGATCGCCAAACAGCTACCTCGTCCTCTCGGAAAATGATCTGCAGCCAAAATGATCAACTCACACTACCATGGCCAGGGATACTTGGATCTGCACATAAGGTGCAGGGGGGTAACGTGAGTACACCAACTCAATAAGTAACAAGCCCAAACTGTGCGCTGAGAGGTAGTGACGGCCTAAACCTCCACAAATATGACAGAATCAATGTACAAAAATTTAGGCATTGCTTTCAATTAACTAGACAACTCAAAGTGATAAGATAAGTACAGTTCCGAACAGTTTAACATATGTAACTCAACGTATTCTACATGCCAATGCATCAACAATATGAAATGCACAATGTGCTCCCACTCTCAAATACTCGTCCACTCAGTATTGTATATGACTCGCATGGCCCGGGGAAGATCCATCCCAGAATATATACACATCAAACAGAAGTCACTTAGTACTGAGGAAGGCCGATCCAGCCCTATGGAGAAGATCCATCTCCAGATAATGATACACCTCANTACAACCCTCAGAAATTCCAATCAAAACTTTCTCTCTTAATATAATTTTGATACATATTAACAGCTTTATGTAAAAAGATAGTATTTATAACTTAAATACAAATTTCTTACAACGATTCATACACTATACAACTATTTTTCAACTTTCATACAACATTCAAAAAAAATATATATAACTACAACATAATAAAACTTAAAAATAATTACATACAACTTTAATTTCGTAAGCATATTGTATGTCGTGTGTTCTTCTTCGAGTTCCAATCTGAAATTCGGTCAAAATCAAGGTTAATCTTCACCAAACACCCTCAAAATTGAGATATAAACTCCAAAGAATATTCTCAATTGTTTGCAACAACACCCAATCCAAACAAAGAATAGTTTTTGAAAATCCAAATTCAAGTTCAAAGCTTCTAAGCTTTTTAATAGCTGTCAATGGTGGAGAATCAAACACCTTCAAACTTTATTGATTGATAATTTTAATTCGAACATCAATTGTGGAACATGTAAGAAAATTGCTAAAGTTAAAACTCTATAGTAAAACGATTGAAATCATTGATGAATTTCGCTAAAACTCTATACAAGAAGAAAACATAAATATAGAGAACATCAACAGAAGAAAAATGGGGAAAAAAGACAGAGAAAGAGAGAGGGAGAGGGAGACGGAGGGGGGCGAGAGAAATAAGTGATATTCTTTATTCAATTCCTATAAGGGATACTCATTTTAAACTAATTTGTATATAATTGGTAAAGTGTATATGACCATGTAATTTAGTTAAAATTTCATATATAGTATAGGAAGGTAATCCCCAAATATAAAACATAGGAAAAAAATGGTGCATAAGGAAATAAATTTATTATTGAAAATATTTTGTTAATTGCTTAGAGTTTATTTCTAAACTTAGAGAATAAAAGAAAGTAAGTAAAATTTCAAAAAAATTATATTTATGTTATAATCGATAATATGTTTATTGTGTAACATAATATATATTTCGGTGCAATATCGATATTTTTTATATTTCTTTCTAAAATATGAATATAAATAATAGCAATTTAAAAAATATTGATTAAATATTATATCAAATATCATAATTTTTCGGTTAAGATATTTAGTATTTATTAAATTATGCACCATCCTACCCTTATTCACTCACCTACTTCATCTGAAACATGTAGGAAGATAAAAGCCTCGTGGTAAAAACGTCAAACGATATGTTACAACTTACCCAAACTTAGTGAATCAAAAGTATTGAATTTATAGCGTATTTGGCCAAGCTTTTTTTAAAGCCGAAAGTACTTTTTTTTGTTTTTTTAAAAATATATTATTTTAAAGGTGAAGTGTTTGATCAAGCTTTAAGGAGAAAAAAAGGTATTTTTAAGTAGAACCAGTTTCAAAAAAGTAGAAGCGGAAAAACACTTTTAAAAAGAGTACATTTGAGAAAAATACACGTCACTTCTTAGAAGTTTGACTAAATACTAATTACTGCTCAAAAGTACTTTTCAAATTAATTAGTCAAATACAAATTATTTCTCATCAAAAATATTTTTGAAAAAGACATTTTTAAAAAAAATTACTTCTTAGAATAATATAATTTTGGGAAATTACCAGCTATGTCCATTTATAGTAGCTCATTTCAAAAATTGGCCAATTCATAAAATATTACTAATATTAACCAAATATTACTAACATTAGCCAATTAGCTATTTGTAGCAAAAAAAAGGTCAAATTTTATTTTCTTTTGAGTGTGTGTTATTAGAATAGATTGCGTACATCTTATTGAACTTGAATCTCAGTTTTGGAATGATTTGGTGAAGTTTTAAGGTGGTTTGAATTGAAAATTCAAAGTAAAAAATGATGTATGTATCACATTGTGTATCATTTGTGTATCACATATGTATCATATTTATATCAATTGTGTATCACATGTATATCCATGTATTTTTGTATGTGAGATACATGCGTGATACATGTTTGATACATGTGTCGCAGAAGAATTTTTTTGAACTTGATTTAATTACGAAATTTGATACAAAATCAGTCCAAATCACCTCCAATCTTCCTCAAATTTTGTATATTGACTTATCTATATGTTGTCAATGAATTTCAACTATACCCATTGAAGGTGTTTCTTTTTTGCTTAGATTTTTGGAATATTGTATATTTTTTAATATTTCATCACCTTATTTGCAACCTCGTCCATGAAATTTCCTTTCCGCCTTGCATCTAATGTTGCTAATCACGCTTAAAAATATGGAAGGTAATTTTTACACGTTATTCTTTGGGAGAAAGAACCTTATTTATTTGGTTTTTCAATTTTTATATGTGCTTGGCTAATTTTGGTAAATTTATGACTAATGACTAAAGGTTGGTAAGTTGAGACTTATTTGAGATATTTGTGTAAATTTCCTTATAATTTTTGTAGATTGACCAAATAGACTATTAGCCTAATAAGGGGTCGTTTGGTTTGAATACAGCTTATGCCGGAATAAGTTATGCTGAGATTAGTTATCCTCGTATTGTTTTTTATTCACTGTTTGGTATGTTGTATTAAAAATGACTATTGCCTAGTTTCTAAGAAGAAAGTATTAGTTATCCCGATACTAATTACCCCACCTTCTACAAGATATAAGTTATTCCGGTACTAACTTTAATCTCGAAAAAACTTATACCAAGTTTGTTAATCAAACAAAATATTAATATGATATTACATTTTTATTAAGGTATTATACTTTTTTATGCCTCGTGCCAAACTTCCCCTAAAGAACCACTTGCATTCACATTAATACTATTAAGCACAAACCTAAACAATTCATCAAACAACAGATTAAGGAGAGAACACGCCCTTGACTCGGAGAGTTGCCATCTGGTAGCATATGCAGAATTATTGTGCGTGCGAATCTGTGCGTTTGTGACACAAACATTGCAAAAAGATTTCATCATCATCTGAGTTTTCACTTATTTCCACCTTTGAATTAAACGTCATCTCCACCCCTTTTTCTATATGAACCAAACGGATCGACTATCTTATATAGGAGTACAATTTGGGGAAACCTTGTTTTTATAGTTTTTAAATGTATTGTTAAGTTTTACATTTGAGATTAATATAGTGTTATGTATATACTCTTATCTTAATTAGTACAATAGTTATCACACTGTAGATTCTTCGTTTAACTTTTAGAATGTATCCTTTCCTTTTTTCTACGAGGAGAATTGTGATACTTCTCATGCAATTTTTATTCTTCTAATGTAATTGTTTTAGATTTTTCGATGAAAATCAATATTTAGAAAAATCAGGTCACGGACAACCAAAAATTACTTCACTTTCCCATTAATTTGAAGAATAAATCAAGGAATGAAAATAATTGACAGAGAAAATATGAAACAGATTGATAATCATTCCTAAAATTACGATTTAAAACCTTGAAAATAAAGTAAAGAATGATTGAATAGATTTCAATAATTATTTGATGCCCTTGAAATGAGGTTTCAGTCCTTCTAAAGGAGCATACAATTATAACGGACCCTTACTTAATTCGGGCTCACTAACGATATTAATTATCTTGATTGCCCGTTACCATATACAATTGTAATGGAATTTTTGTGGCTAAAAATTTCTTGTAACCGTATCGGTTTCCCTTCCTTATTTATGACATGTTCGTGTATCTTCCCTTCTTAACAACCTTTATTTATTTCGTTCATGTTTCCCCTTTTACAGTTGTCAGGTGTATTGGTAAAAAGAGCTTCACATGTGTAATAATTCTTGATGACTCAGCCATTTATGTGGAGCAATAAAAACATGACAGATGAACATGATTCTATAAAGAGGTACGAATCAAAGAGGCACGACACAATATACCTACGGGGTAATCAGCTACGGGAAACTCAACCTGATTGAGACAAGGAAGAGACACGGTCAGAATGAATCCGGACAGAGCTACAGGCAGATTCAGACAACCTTCACGCAACAGTTACATTAACTTTTTGTAACGTTACATTAATGTCATAATTAGTCATTATTCTGTGCATCTCATTATTTTCTATTTACTTATTTATTCGCAATTATAATTATTACCTTGGTTATCAGAAACCCGCGTTCATCCTAAAAATAGCTTTGGTCAAATGATCTAATTCTTTGGTTAAACAAATTGGTTCCGTTACCAGGAATCTGATAATCTTTGTTTACTTTTCAAGCAACATCCTCTGAACTATGTTGAACCCCAACGACAATAACCAACAAAGGGATGGAACTCCATCACCCGCAGGAATCCCACGAGGTTCAAGGGAGCAATCCCCAGAAAGATCCAACAACAATAATAATGGTAATGATCAAACTGTAGAACAAGATCAAGTAAAGCAAATGATTGCAGAGTATGTAAGTCATGCTTTGCAAGAATTCGCGAGGGGATTACCGACAACGTCACCTGCACCATCGACACCACCCCCCAATAATACCATCACCGTGAAAAATCCTCAGTCTGGGTTGGCAAACTCAGGAAGGGGAGATACTCCTAATGAATCTCTCGAAACGAGACCATGTATGTCTAATAGCTCTGAATTACAAACTTTATTACTAACCTTGCAAAAACAGGTGAAGGAACAAAATGATCGAATCGAAAAAATTCCTGGAGTGCCACCTGTTATCAAAGGCATTAACATTGATAGATATTCTCAACAACCTTGAAAACCAAGCGCAACACTCTTGCCTATTTCCAAGAAGTTCAAAATGCCTGATGTTCCTAAGTATGACGGGACAATCGACCCAAGCGACCATGTGACTGCTTTTACCACCGGAGTTAAGGGCAACGACTTAACAAACAAGAAATTGAGTCGGTCTTAGTCAACAAGTTTGGAGAAACACTTACCAAAGGAGCACTAACCTGGTATTCTCTTCTTCCTGAAAACTCTATTGATTCTTTTGCTGAGCTTGCAGATTCCTTCATAAAAGCACACTCCGGTGCGCAAAAAGTGAAGAAAAGAATGGAGGACATATTTAAAATAAAACAAGGATACATAGAACTACTCCGTGAATTTGTAGACAGGTTTCAATGAGAAAGAATGTTACTACTAAGGGTGCCTGATAATTGGGCAGCCATGGCATTTGCAAGCAACTTAAATGACAAAAGTTCATAAGCCACGAGAAGACTCAAGGAAAGAGAGAATTCCCATCTACGACATGGAATGATGTCTATAACATGTACAACACCAAGCTTCGTATAGAAGAAGATACCGTTGCTCGTTCAAAAGACGAAGATCGTATTAGTTCTAGACGTTTCGAATCAGACAGAAGATCATGTAAAAGCATGTACGATCCTTATATGGGACCTTCGGGACGAGAAACTCGTCCCAGGTTCGAAAACACTCGGTCAAAATATAGACCATCAAGCAGAGATGCGGGCTCATCCTCATCAAGATCCAGAAAGGATCGATATGAACGAACTAGAGGTAATGCACGAATTGGGGATCACACCTTCAATGTAAGTACTTCCGAACTAGTTTCAGTATTAAGAAATATGGGTGATAAGGTTCGATGGCCCAAAGAAATGCGGTCAAACCCAAATAAAAGGAACCCATATTTCTGGTGTGAATTCCATAATGATCATGGACACAGAACTGCAGATTGCAGATTTTTGCAAGGTGAGGTAGAACAATTATTGAAACAGGGCTACTTAACAGAATTGTTTAGTGAAAAAGGTAAGCAGACATACATGAAGAACATGCAGGAGCCCCCAAAACCTCCATCTCCAAAAAGAACTGTCAATGTGATACACGGAGGTGAAGAAGTAAACGGAGTGGTTTGCAAAGTAGCCAGAAAGTTCACAATTACACATGGAAAACGGGATCGTGAAAATTCGAAATCAGACAATATGACCTTTGATGATGCAGATATCAGCAGATTAATTCTCCCCCACAACGATGCTCTGGTAATATCCTTACTTATTCATGACATTAACGTAAAACGAGTGTTGATTGATCCAAGTAGTTCAGCCAATATTATTTTGCTAAGAGTCGTGGAAGAATTGCTATTGGGGAATCAAGTAATCCCGAAGGCATAGGGTTTGATAACTCTACGGTTATAACCAAAAGGGAAATTGGACTTAGCACTTATGCTGATGGAGTAATAAAAAATAACAGGTTTCCAAGTCATCAATACTGACATAGCTTATAACGTAATCATGGGAAGACCATGGATCCACGACATGAAAGCAGTACCATCCACCTTGCATCATGTAATTAAATTCCCTTCCAAATGGGGAATTCAACAAATTAGAGGCGATCATCAAACCGCGAGAAATATAAATTCTGTGATACACTACAACAAAAAAGTAGAAGTGGAAGAATCAAAAGATAAGGAAATCTCCCAAACGGAAAATGTTTCCCAAACAGGTATGAAAGAAATTACTACCCAAATAGGTACGGAAGATATTATTGCTGAAACAAGTACGAAAGAAGATAGCCATGAGAAGGTGAATCAAGTCACCATAGAAGAAGTACCAAACCACACAGACATGGATTCCAGACCTGACGTCATTCAGGAACCGGAGGAAGATGAACACATCAAAACAACCACGGAAGAGCTCGACGTTGTTCCATTATTCGAACAAAAGCCTGAACAGAAAGTTCACATAATCACGAGGCTAAGCCCAAGCCGAAGAGGTAAATTAATTGATTATTTAAAAGCTAATGTCGATTGCTTTGCATACCTCGCGTATTGAACCAATTTTCAGACATGACATGTATACCTCCAGAAGTGATGACTCATAAGCTAAATGAAGATCCATCCTTCATACCTGTTAAGCAGAAGAAAAGAAAGCAAGGATCATTCAAGAACCAAGTGATTAACGAAGAGGTACAAAAACTCTTGAAAATTGGTTCAATACGCGAGGTAACATACCCTAACTGGTTAGCTAACACTGTAGTGGTGCCTAAAAAGAATGGTAAATGGAGAGTATGCGAAGATTACACTGATTTAAATAAAGCATGCCCCAAAGATTCATTTCCATTACCACATATAGATCAAATGATTGATGCCACTGCAGGTCATGAATTGTTAAGCTTTCTAGATGCGTACTCTGGTTATAATCAGATTAAAATGGATCCCTCAGACGAGGAAAAAACTTCATTTATTACAAGCAAGGGGACTTATTGTTACAAAGTCATGCCTTTTGGATTGAAAAATGCTGGAGCCACGTATCAAAGGCTAGTGACCAAGATGTTCCAGGAACATCTGGGGAAGAAATACCTGACATACTTACGAACAAAAAGGAAGTTCAAAGACTAACTGGAAGAATTGCAGCCATAGGAAGATTTATTTCCAAGTCTTCCGAGAAATGCTTTAAATTCTTTTCAGTTCTCAAGAAGCAAAATCAGTTCGAATGGACTGGAGAATGTCAACAGACTCTCAAAGATCTGAAGTCTTATCTATCAAAACCCTCGTTATTATCAAATCCAAAAGAGGGGGAGAGGTTGTATATCTACCTTGCCGTTGCAGAAATTGTCGTAAGTGCAGTACTGGTAAGGGAAGACAAAGGTAAACAATCTCCAATTTATTATGTAAGCAAGACTTTATTAGATGCTGAAACTAGATACCCGCATCTAGAAAAATTAGCATTGGCTCTAATTATGGCATCTAGAAAATTAAGACCATATTTTCAATGTCATCCAATCACTGTTGTGACCTCATATCCATTAAAAAATATCCTACATAAACAGAAATTATCAGGAAGGTTAGCCAAATGGGCCATAGAATTAAGCGAGCATGACATAATGTATCAGCCTAGGACTACAATAAAGTCTCAAATTTTAGCTGATTTCGTCACTGATTTTAATAATAGCATTGACCCTGGAGTGGAAAAAGAGTTACAACTCTTTAATGGTGCTAATCCGGGTCTATGGACCCTATTTACTTATGGTTCTTCTAATGTAAAAGGCACCGGCTTAGGCATAGTCTTAATACCACCCACGGGTGAAAAGACGCGGTAAGCTATCAAATGTTATCCTATAACTAACAATGAAGCGGAGTACGAAGCAATCATTGCAGGGCTAGAACTGGCACGAGAATTCTCAATCGAGCAAATCGTAATCAAAAGTGACTCTCAGCTGGTAGTAAATCAGATGCAGGGGACTTATACTGCTCGGGAGACTAGGATGCAACAATATCTAGAAAAGGCACGAGATCTCGTAAGTCAATTCAAAACGTGGAAGGTAATTCAAATACCTAGAGAGGAAAATGCAGAAGCAAATGCATTGGCTAACCTCGCACCAGTTACGGAAGTAACAAATGAAGACAATACAATTGTCGTCCATCTGTTCCATTCAGCAATAGACCAAGATAAAAATGAGGTAACTTTTAACAATTTAACCTGGGATTGGAGAAACGAAATTTTAATTTTTTTGCAGAATGGCACCGTATTTGAAGACAAAAAAGCGACTCAAGCACTCCGCCGAAAAACTGCGCGGTACTGCCTCATTCGCAATTCTTTATATCGTAAAATGTTCGGAGGTACTTTAGAAAAATGCCTCGGACCTAACCAAACGGAGTTCGTGATAGGAAGTCCACGAAGGACACTGTGGAAATCACGCAGGAGCATGATCCTTGGTCAAAACCCTAATCAGAGTTGGGTACTATTGGCCTAAGATGGAAGAAGAAGTTGAGGGCTTCCTATCCAAATGCGACAAATGCCAACGATTTGCTAACAACATGCACCGACCAGCAGAGTTATTGCACCCAGTGATATCGCCGTGGCCGTTCATGAAATGGGGGATGGACATAGTAGGACCCCTTCCCGTAGCTAAAGGAAAGGTACGGTTCTTACTCGTGTTAACTGACTATTTCACGAAATGGGTGGAGGCAGAAGCCTTTAAACAGGTGCAAGAAAAAGAAGTAAAAACCTTCATATGGAGAAATATAATATGCCGATTTGGAATGCCGAAGGAGATCGTATGTGATAATGGCCCGCATTTCATAGGCTCGTAAATCACAGAATTCTTCTAAAGCTGGAAAATCAGACGAATTACTTCAACACCATATCACCCTGTGGCTAATGGGAAAGCTAAATCAACGAATAAGGTCATCATCAACAACCTAAAGAAAAGGTTAGAGAAAGCCAAGGGAAATTGGCCTGATGAATTGCCGGAAGTGCTATGGGCTTACAGAACAACTTCAAAAACAGCCACGGGAGAAACTCCATTCGCGCTTGTTTATGGCTTAGAAGCCTTAATACCGGTGGAGATTGGCGAACCAAGCATAAGGTTTAAAACCGCCACGGAAGATACAAACAGAGATGAGTTGAGAACTAATCTGGACTTGTTCGAACAAAGAAGAGAAGTCGCGTTGATATGTATGGCAGCTCAAAAACAAATCATAGAGCGTTATTACAACCGAAAAGCTCACCTCAGATACTTCAAAATTGGGGACTTCGTTCTCAAGAAAGTCTTACAATCAACAAAAGAAGCTGGTGCGGGAAAGTTAAACCCAAAATGGGAAGGACCCTACAAAGTCCGAGGCATCGCTGGGAAAGGCGCCTATGAGCTGGAAGCTATGGACGGCATGATCTTACCAACAAGCTGGAATGCCATCCATTTGAAGAAGTATTACTTCTAAGGAAAAGGAATACCCCCGGTTAGGTATCACTATATTCGATTTCATATTTGTACAATTAAATTTTACTAACCGTTTTAGATGATAGGCAAAAATCTAACCCATCACCAGATGATGATATTAGACCTGCAAATACGCGAGGAAGTAACTGAATTCCCAGTCTAAGGTTACACTTTCTGATGGACGTTTTAAAGGGTTAAGCAATCATCATCTAAAAACTATATACCTTCGAGTCCCGAAAACAACGCAAAAATACTAAATTCACCTCGGATTCAAGCCTATGAACTTTGAAACTTCTAAATTCCACCAAAGATGCCGAAACCAACCAAAACACCTCTGATTGATCTGAAATTTTTCACTATCCAAAATGACATTACGAACCTGTTCCAACTGTTGGAATTCCATTCCGACCTCGATAGCCTATTTTCCATTGTCGACCGAAAATCACCAAAAATTAACTTTCGCCAATTCAAGCCTAATTCTACACCGGACATCACAAAAGTATTCCGAACACACTCCTAAGTCCCAAATCACCTAATGAAGCTATCCGAGCCATAAAATCTGCATTTCGGGGTCGTTTATCAATAAGTCAACTCTCAGTTGACTTTTTCAACCATAAAGCTATTTTTAGAGACTAAGTGTCTCAATTCCACTACAACCATTCCGAACCCGAGCCAACCAACTCCAACTCGTCCTAAACAGTATAACGAGTGCATGATAAGGAAATAACAGAAATAAAGATGCAGATTCTACGAAACGATCGGTCGGGTCTTACAACAACTTTCCCTTTTGTAACATCGCTTGAATTATCAAACCCAGACAAAGGTCGTGCTTTTGGTATGACCTTATCGTTAGCTTGCATTTAATTTTCCACCCTTAGTAAAATGATGTTCACTGAGCTACCTGGATCAATCAAAATTCGTTTTACATTACTATCGCGTACAAGTAAAGATATTACCAATGCATCATAGTAAGGAATCACCAATCCATACGCGTCTTCATCGTCGAAATGTTATATTGTCTCCGTCCAAGATTTAGTGAACTCGCTTTCCGTGAGTAACAATGACTTTTGATAATTTTTTGCGGTTGTATATGTTACTGCATTGACCTCATCTTCCCCAATTATGACGTTGACTGTTCTTTTGGTGATGGAGGTTTTTGGGGTTCCTACCTGTTCTTCATGTATGATTATCTCCCTTTATTAGTGAAGCGATCAGTAAGATAGCCTTGCTTCAATTAATGTTCGACCTCTCCTTGGAAAAGCCTGCAGTCTGTTGTTCTATGGCCATGATCATTATGAAACTCACAACAAAAATCTGAGTTTCTTTTGTTCGGATCTGACCTCATTTATTTTGTCCATCGCACCTTATCTCCCACAACTCTTAAAACATCCACTAATTCAGAGGTGTTGATGTTAAAGTTGTAATCCCCTATTCTTGCTTGTGTACTGGCATCATTGCTTCGGGAGTCCCACTCTTTTTGGACCTGGATGAAGAACTCGCGTCTTTTTGCCTTGATCATGAATCAAATAGTGCATTATCCTATTTAGATCGAGAGTGTTGCCCCGCAGGTCCCATGTATGGCTCACACCTATTTTTACCAGACCTTCTTTCTAATTTTAAGCGTCTCGAACCTGGTCTTTCATCGGCCCTTGGCTGTGCGACCGTATCTTCTTCTATCTGCAACTTCATATTGTATTTATTGTACACATCATTCGAAGTTGTTGAAGGAAATGCTCGCAAACTTTCTTTCAACCTCCTCGTGGCTTTTAAGCTTTTCTCGTTCAAGTTGCTCGCGAATGCCATAGCCGCCCAGTTATCAGGTTGAGGCAACATAATCCTCTCCCGCTGGAATCTATCTACAAATTCCGTGAGCAATATTGTATTCCCTTGTTTAACCTTAAAGATATCTTCCACTATTTTTTCAACTTTTTGAGCTCCCAGATATGATTTTATAAATGAATATGCAGGATCAACAAAAGAATCAATAGAATTTTCAGGTAAAAGAGAATACCATGTTAACGCTCCTTTTATGACTGTTTTGCCAAACTTTTTAACCAAAACTGATTCAATTTCCTTCTTGGATAAATCATTGCCTTTCACGCCGGTAGTGAACGCGGTTACGTGATCTCGAGGGTTAGTTTTTTCATCATATTTGAGAATATCATGCATTTTAAACTTTTTGGGAATTTTTAAAGGTGCTACACTTGGCTTCCAGGGTTGCTATGGATACTTATCAATATCCACAACTTTGATCATGGGAGGTACGCCAAGTAATTTGATGGCAGGCTAGAATCTTGTGTTTTAGTCATAATTTGCACTCTAATTACTGCATTTTACTTGTATTTAAGCTTAAATGTTAGTGTATTGAAATTATTATGTTTTTTGTTGCCTCGCAGGAAGTGATTCCGAGCTCTAAAGATAATCTAGAGTTAATTTGAACAAGTTGGAGATTTGAAGTCTGAGTAAAATCCCAAGAAATTAAGTCAGGATCATGTTCGGGGTAAGAGGACCAAGTCTGGATGTCAAAAGTGAGAAGATAAAATTAATCTGAGAAAATAGCACTACCACCCCGCGCAACGAGGGGCTCTAGTGCAAAATTTCTACAGAGTGAAAAAATCAACTCTCTGAAAATCCTCACTAATATGACGCATAGGGCGGCGCGCCAGTGTATTTTCACGGTCTAATTGTCCCAATTTAGCATGGAAAAGGTAGTTACATTCGGAGTCGTTCCTACATGGTATAAATACATCAAAAACACGAAGTTTAGAGGACTTTTGACCTTAGAAGCTTTGGGAGAGCATTGGAGGCTACAAGACACAGGATTTCATCATCTTTCCATCAATTCAATACGGGAGTTTGGATTGTAACGTTAGATTGATGCTTTCTTGTTATTTTATTATATTTTTGATGACTTCCTCCATGGTTATGGAGTAGTTCACCTTAGGGTTTGACGGATATGATATTTTGATAATTAATTGTGGATTGTACTCCAGTTCTTGCTTGAATTCGTTTGTGGAGTTTTGAATTGTTGCAACTTTATTCACCCGTTTATTTAATTGAAAGAGGAATAGCTTGGTGATTATCTTTTCATTATTATGTTTGATTTAATTCATTGATTCTCTTAAGTAATCGAAAGAGCTTGTTGAATTGTTGATTAAATCAACTTAGGAGAATATTCGAGATACGTTTTCCTAAAGACTAATCCATTAACGCATGCATGCATGCATACTTTCATAATGCTTATATTAGTTAACCTCGTAGAAAGGTTTAATCGAGAGAGAAGTCTTGACTACACGTTTGAACTAATCATCGAGTAAATTCGTGAGAATCATTAGAACATTAGAGTGAATTAAACTAGAGTTAAATCCCAAATAGCTATCTTGCATATATCTTGTCAAACCATTATTTCTCACATTATATAAGAAACCAACTCTGCTAATATCTAGTTCTTTGCAGTCAATTGTCAATTGCTTTATTTTAGTAGTTAAACTTAGTTCATAATCATTTAACTCAAGTGTTGATCCTTCTAATAGCAATTAAACCAGAAATTATTCGAACATTGTTTAAATACAATCCCCGTGGAGACGATATTTTTATTATACTATCTTTGACTAGTCAGCAATAATTTTGTGTTGAGTTTTGGTGCTAATTCAAAATAGATTTTGGTGCTAATTCAAGATTTTTTTTAATTTTTTATTCTAAGTGGGTTTCTCTTCTGTGTGCCGAAAATAGGTTAAGTTCGTGGTGTATGACTTGATCTTCTTCAAAAGAAGTACTACCTTACAAACCGGAGTTGGAAAGCCACCTGCGGCAACTGAGGAAAGAGAAAGAGTTCACCGAAGAGTTCTTTGGGAAACCTTCAACCCAAGAACACATGGATAAGAACGGTTACGATGAGGTAGATTTAGTTACAAGAGAGGCAACACAACATAGAGAATCTCCAAGGATAGCAGCTGAGGCAGCCCGTAGAGCTGCTGAGGAGATCGTCAACGATGATATGGGTCGAAGATTCAATATGAATCAAACCTTGATTGAAGACTAGTTCGAGAATGCGGTACCCAGGTCTGGCAGAGCATTGGGTAATTATGTCAGACCAGTCTACAATCAGGGATTGTCCAATGTCAGAGCTCCACCAGTAGCAACAAACAATTTCAAGTTGAAACAAGGCTTGCTTCAAGTTATCTATAACAACGGTGTCTTTAAAGGGATAAAGATCCAACTCACATGATGGATTTTGAATAAATCATGAACACCTTCCAGTATAACGGAGTATCAAAAAATGCAGTATACTAAAGGGAATTCCCCTTTTCACTGAAGGATGACGAGAAGCACTGGCTTCGTATCTTACCAACGGGGTCGATCAGGACATGGGAAGATATGACTAGAAAATTTCTCAACAAATAATTATCAACTGCAAAAATAGTGAAATTCAGAAGGGGCATTCACAACTTTTACCAGACCGACATTGAAACGGTTTTCGAGGCTTGGGAAAGATTCAAGGAGATAATGATGAAGTGTTAGCATAATGGTATTGAATTATGGATGCAACTGCAGGACTTTTGGGATGGACTGAAACCTCCCTCAAGATGAAATATGAACACTGTAGTTGGAGGTCCTTTAATGAAGAAGAGTCCTAAGGAGATTGTGGCAATTCTTGATGAGCTCTCTAAAGATTCTAACTAGTGGCCTGCTGAGAGTAATGATAGAAGAAGATCATTTGGGGTTCATCAAGTAGACTCTAACACCGCAATGCAAGCCCGAGACGACATGTATAAAGAGATAAGAAAGTTGTCCTTATCCAAGGTCCAGATCCAACCATCACCAATTTTTGATTTATCTGCAATGGGTCATCCGACGCATGAGTGTCGGGCCTTAGCTGCAGATGAAGTGGTAAATGTTGTGGGAAGATTTGATTAAGGCAACAACCATAGTTGTAATAGTTTCAATCCTATGGGACAGAGGAGCCCATGCTTTTCTTGGAATTCACCAAGCGGTAGCCTGAACTCATGGCAGCAAAATAACTCTAGACCCCACGGACAAGGAGATCTAGGCTTTAAAAATCAGCAGAGGCAGCAATATCAGCATCCACAGTCTAATCAGTCTAGCATAGAAAATCTAATTAAGGCTTTCATTATCAAGACATATGGGAGGCTCGAAACTCATAACTCAGCTATACGGGAACATGGTGCATCTATCAAAGAATTGGGCACGGATTTTCGAAGCTTAGAAAGACAGGTTGGGAACTAGTTACTCTATTATTTTAAAGGGTCCCAGGTATTCTCACTGCTGATACTGAAAGAAATCCAAAAGAGACAATAAATGCAGTATCTTTGAGGAGTGGGCGCGAGTTGGAGGATCACATAGCAAAGCAAAAGGATGAGTCGATTGAAACACATGTGGAGATTGTGGATGAGCATAAAAATGATGACATTCAAAAAGGTGCATGGATAGTAGATGATGATCTCAAGAGAGATGATATTGCAACAAACAATGAGATTGAAGATAGCAAATACATGTCAGTTCTACCTTTCCCCCCAAAAGCAAAGAAGAGAGAAGTTGGACAAACAATTCGAGCGCTTACTAGAAGTGTTCAAGCAGTTGCATGTGAATATACCCTTCGTAGAGATGCTTTCACAAATGCCATCTTATGCTAAATTCATGAAAGAGATATTGTCCAAGAAGCGGAAAGTGGAGGAGACATCGGTTGTCAAGCTTACAGAGCATTGTAGTGCCATCTTGCAAAACAAGCTCCCTAAAAAATGTGGAGATCCAAGGGGTTTTACTATACTTTGCTCTTTAGGAAATACTAAATTTAAAAAACCTTTGTGTGATTCAGGTGCTTCTATTAATCTTATGCCTTTGTCTACTTTCAGGAAATTGGATGGGGAGATTGGAGAGATCAGGTCGATACCAGTGTCCTTGCAGCTGGCAGATCAGACCACAATCATACCAGAAGGAATAATGGAGGATGCCCTAGTTCAGGTGGACAAGTTTGTGTTGCCGGTGGACTTCATTGTGGAACATGGAGGAGAATAGGGAGATCCCGCTGATTTTAGGAAGACCCTTCTTGGCTACGGACAAAGCTGTTCTAGATATTCAGGAAAGGCAACTCATGCTCAGAGTAGGGGATGAAAGGTTGATCTTCAAGATGGAAGGAGAAAATGGCACCCTGAAGGAGCAACTTGGAGAGAGCCAAGCTGATACATGTGGGTGTACCCAAAGAAGGCGGAAAAGAATCTCTCTGCATGGTTATGTGCACTGGTTCGAGCGTGCAAAGGAGATCCCGAGTTCGATTCAGACCCCGACTAGATGAGTCAGGGAAGTTTCTTTTACCTCTTGCTTTTTATTTGTTTGTCATAAAGACAAGCCACAATTTAAAGTGTGGGATGGGGAATGTATATATATGTGTATGTGTGTTTGTAGTCGTTTATTTTCTTTTGATTCTTTTGAAAATAAAGTTTTTCACTTTTTCCGACGATGGATTTCCTCGACTATCTTCTTGAGGGATCAAAGTTGAAGAAAAAATATTTAATTTTCTTAGTTAGTGTAACAATTACCCCTTGATTTTTCTTTGTGCCGCAATTCTTTTCCAAGGGTTTACCGGGTGTAGTTAGTTTCTCTTTTATTAGGATTAGTGAAGTCTTGTGCTATGTATTAAATGGAGATGACTTTTCTTGACTTTGTTGTGACTCGAGTGCAGTGAGTACCTTAGTGTGACGTCTAGGTTCATTTATTGACTCTTAAATAAGTTCCTTAATTTGTGTGATTGTAACTTGGGTTAACTTCTTTGACTAGAGAGCCGGAATAGATCTGATCCTAAGTGAGTTATGTGTCAATTTGTGAGTGAGGTTTTTGTTGATATTTTGTGCATTTCAGTGATGTCTAGAACTTTCTCTGTGCATTTGCAAAGCGAAATAATAGTCTTGTTCAGTCTAGGAAGTGATATAGGCATTTCTTTGTTGAGACAATTATATGTCTGTGACCCGCCTAATTATTTTGTATCCTAGTTAGCCCTTTTGAGCATGTAATCCTGTTTTCTTTGGAAACCATACTGCAAGCCTGTTCGACTTTGTTTGAATTGACTATCTGTTTGAACTTTCTACCTTTCTTGAGCACTTAAACTTGTATGAGCTTGTAAAAGCTAAAAGGTATGGTCGGGTTTTTTTGAAACTAAAAAAAAAGAAGGAGAAAGGTGCACTGTTTGAAAACTAATGAGAGCTATTTGTAGAGAATTTAAAAGGAAAAATAGTTTGACTAAAAAGAAAGAAACAAATTATTCCATGTTAGTGGTAGTTCTCGTCTTGTTTGTGCTTAAAGTTATTGGGAGCTTAATGCTATTATGAATGAATGTCGGGGTTTGGTAAGTGTGGGGTTTGAGTTGTTAATGTATATGTATTAAAGTGCTCAGGGAGATGTAATCATTGTATCCAAATACATCCTACCAGTCCGGCATCCTATGTTACAACAAAAATAAAGTCCTACTTGATCCTTGACTGACTGAGTTCAATTAGTAAAGTATTATAGGGCAAGCCTATGGTACGTCTTTTGTGGAACATGAATTTTATTTCTGAGAGTGAGTTAATTCTTTCTATTTTTAGTTCCTATTTGCTCTTGAACTTATCGTGTGTGGAACTACTCTTTATTCTTTGTGTGAGGGCACATGTTTTGCGAAAGTAAGATAAAAAATTTTACCTCTGTGTTAGAGTAAGTGAGCATGTTGTGAAAGACGCGTGGTGCTTTTGAGTCGAGTCTTGATATAAGGATGTTATGATAGGGTGCTTAGTCTATTTTAAATATTCTTGGCATGATGTGTTAGGAAAGTTGTCTGATAAGAAGGTTATCTCTATGTGAAGTGCAGTATTGCTCAAGGACGAGCTATGACCTAAGTGTGGGGTGTTGATGGCAGGCTAGAATCCCGTGTTTTAGTCATAGTTTGCACTCCAATTATTACATTTTAATTGTGTTTGAGCATAAATGTTGGTGTATTGCACTTATTATGTGTTTCTTGCCTTTCAGGAAGTGATCCCGAGCTATTAAGACAATCTGGAGCTAATTTGAACAAGTTGGAGCTTTGAAGCCTGAGTAAAAGCCCAAAAAATTAAGTCGGAAACACATTCGTGGTCGAGGACCAAGTCTATATGATAAAAAGTGAGAAAATATAATTACTCTGAGAAAATTACAATACCGCTCCGCGCCATGCGTAGCTGGGCGATAGTGCGAAATTCCTGCACAGTGAAAAAATCAACTCTCTGAAAATCCTCAATAATGTGGCGCATAGGGCGGCGCGCCAGTGTATTTTCTTAGTCCAATTGTCCCAATTTGTCTTGGAAAAGGTAGTTTCGTCCTGACACGTTCCTATATGGTATAAATACACCAAAAATACAAATTTTAGAAGACGTTTGACCTTGGAAGCTTTGGAGAGCATCAGAGGCTACAAGACACATGATATCATTATCTTTCCATCAATTCAATACTAGAGTTTGGATTGTAACGTTAGATTGATTATTTCGTGTTCTTTTATTATATTTGTGATGACTTCCCCCGTGATTATGAAGTAGTTCACCTTAGGGTTTGACGGATATGGTATTTTGATAATTAATTGTGGATTGTACTCCAGTTCTTGCTTGAATTCGTTTGTGGGGTTTTGAATTGTTGCAACATTATTCATCACATTTAATCGAAAGAGGAACAACTTGGTGACTATCTTTGCATTAGTTTGTTTGATTTAATTCATTAATTCTCTTAAGTAACCGAAAGAGCTTGTTGAAATGTTGATTAAATCAAGTTATGAGAATATTTGAGAGACGTTTTCCCAAAGACTAATCCATTAACATGTGCTTGCATACTTTCACACTGCTTATATTAGTTCACCTCGTAGAGTTAAGGTTTAATCGAGAGAGGATCCTTGACTACACGTTTGAACTAATCATCGAGATCGTGAGAATCATTAGAACATTATAGTGAATTAAACTAGAGTTAAATCCCAAGTAGCTATCTTGCACCTATCCTGTCAAACCCTTATTCCTCACATTATTTAAGAAACCAACTCTGTTAATCTCCGGTTCTTTGCACTCAATTGTCAATTGCCTTATTTGAGTAGTTAAACATAGTTCCAAATCATTTAACTCAAGTGTTGATTCTCCTGAATAGAAATTAAACTAGAAATTATTCGAACATAGTTTAAATCCAATCCCTGTGGAGACGATATTTCACTATACTACCTTTGACTAACGTGCGATAATTTTTTGTTATGTTTTGCGCTCGTCATATTTTCTTTATACGATCATTTTACTAATGTTTCTGTAAAGTTAGCACTAAACTTTGTAAATTAGAATTATTTGGTATACTTGACCCTCCATCACGGGATTCCTCCACTTTTATAATTATCGAGTCCCGAACGCGGGTTCTCCAAAGTTGTTTTATTAACCGATAGAGGAGTTTGCATTGCAATTAGGTAATCCCCTGACAAAAGCCTGCAATGCACTATTCATGTGTTATGCAATCAATTGCTTTAGAGCATCCTGCTCCGCGGTTTGGTCGTCTCCATGTTGATCATCAGTGCACGAATTAGACCTTTCAGGTGAACTTCCACGGGATTGCCGAGGGGACCCCGTATGTGTGTGGTGTGATGGATTCCACCTTGTTGGTTCAGCCAGTTGTTCTAGTTAACGGTTGACATACTTGATCGTTAAAAATGAAGGTTGGATAGTGAAGTAATGGAAGCAATTTGTTTAACCCATAAATAGATTTTTCGGTCAAAGTCAATATCTAGAAGAAATCGGGTTACGATAACCAAGATTTACTTTGCTTTCCTAATAATTTGAAGAATAAATCAAGGAATGGAAATAATTGACAAAGAAAATATGAAACAAATTAATAATCACTCCTAAAATTATGGTTTAGAACCTTGAGAATAAAGTGAGAATGATTGCATAGATTTCAATAATTATCGGATGAACTTACAAATGAGGTTTCAGTCCTTATATAGGTGCATACAACTATAACGGTTCCCTTACTTAATTCAGGCTCACTATGTTCCCTTGATTGCCCGTGACCATATACAATTGTAACGGAAATTATGGCTAAAGATTTCTTGTAACCGTATCGATTTCCCTTCCTTATATATGACATGTTCGTGTATCTTCCCTTCTTAACAGCCTTTATCCATTACGTTCTTGTTTCCTCTTTTACAACTGTCAGGTCCGACTCTCTTCTTAGTGTAACTCCGTGGGTTTTCTCCGTGCCTTTTCCGCATTCTTTAACTCATCTAATTAAGAATTCCATTTGCCACTATATTGATGGTCCACGTAACATGCCCTGTAACCACATTGATATTCTACGTGTCATGCTTTTTCTTCACTAATACGATAATCTTCAATATCCAATATATATTTAAAATTTTAGTACTATATTTGCGTTGCTTAATCAATAAACGAGAAATGACAAACAAATTAGAATAAGAAACTGACACGAATAATGGGGGACGGTAAGGTCGAGCCTGCTTTTTGAAACTGACTGAGTAATCTGATATTTTGCACAAAATATTTTTTTGAGAAAATTAGACAGTATGCCGCTCTAAAAAAAATACAGCCGCATTATTTATATTTTCTATATATTGATACATATAATAATTGACAAAAAATATTTTATATATAAATATTGTATATTTTTGTATATTAGCTAACAAATATAATTAATTTGACCAATCGGTCAAATATATAACACTTTGACGTCCACCGTGGGGCTAAAGAATAATAGTGATTATTTTAGTGCTAGTTTTATGATAACACACGTTATTCTTCACACTTTTTCTTGTCAAAAATTCTTTGATTTCAGGCTAAAAAATGTCTAACACTGCAAATGCACCTGTGTATGGAAACGACGGCCTCGGATTCCATGGAGAAAACAATGCAACATCTTCAGGGACCGGTGTACCACCGCTTAACCCTGGGGTAGCACCAGCCCCTAACCCAGTCGACGTTGGTTCACACATTGCTTTGAACGTCGACTTGGGCACTGACGTTGAAGGAAGTGTACGCGGAGAGGACCATCCTGATGCCCAAAGGACACAAGCTCGAGAAGAGAGAGAAGTATGTCTACAAGTGATTTTTTAAATGTTGCAAGCACAACAGGTGCTATCGCTCAGTTGCAGAGTCAACAAAAGACTCCGAGCGGGGCAAAACCAGAAACATCTCATTGAGTGAAGCCAACCGCCGAGAGATCAAGCAACAATGGTTCGGGAACTGATCCCAACATCATGAAAATGCTCGAGGAACTCACTAAGAGAATCGAGTCGAGAGAAAAAATTATTGAGGACAACGACAAGAAGGTGGAAACCTACAACTCGAGGGTCGACCAGATACTAGGGGCACCTCCGGTTTTGAAAGGGATGGACTCAAAGAAGTTTGCACAAAAACCATTCCCCGGAGTGCGGCCCAGAAACCCATTCTGAAGAAGTTTCGGATGTCATACATCCTTAAATACAACGGGACCACCGATCCAAACGAGCACATCACCACATATACTTGTGGTATAAAGGGGAATGATTTGAAAGACGACGAGATCGAGTCTGTTCTACTGAAGAAATTTGGGGAAACTTTGTCCAAGGGGGCCATGATGTGGTACCATAACCTGCCCCGAACTCTATCGATTCCTTTGCCATGTTGGCAGACTCGTTTTGTACAGGCACATGTTGGTGTCATAAAGGTTGCAACAAGGAAGTCAGATGTATTCAAAATCAAGCAAAGGGAGAACGAGATGTTGAGGTAATTTGTGTCCCGTTTCCAGTTGGAACGAATGGAGTTACCACCAGTCTCCGATGATCGGGTTGTACAAGCCTTCACTCAGGGGCTAAATGAACGGAGTTCGATAGCTTCGAGGCAGTTTAAGCAAAACTTGATCGAGTACCCCGCCATGACTTGGGTGGATGGGCATAAGAGGTATCAGTCAAATATTAGTGTCGAAGATGACCAATTGGGAACCCCCTCGGGATCGGTTTACCCAAGCACATTGATAGCAAAGGAGTAGAGAGATGCAGACAAGGAGCCAAGGTCAAACAAAGAAAGATATCAGCCATACATCGAAGACAGAAGGAACACTTCGAGGCGCAACATACCTCGGAATGATCGAAGAACAGATCGAGGTCAGAATTCCCGGGAGGGGCGGCCTCATCTCAAAGAACTCACCAATACCTGCCACAGAAGAGTTAAGTCTTAGGAAGAAAGATATTATTAATAAGGAATGAAATATGGCAACACGAACCGTGGTGTTTTGCTTCCCACTTGCCCTTCGACAAGTCCCGCCACTTGCGTTTGTCATATGATGAAGTACCAGCTAGATTTCGAACCCATACCTCGAGGTCGAGGACCACATTGGGCATCTACGGGAACACTGTGAAAAAGGGAAAGGAATATTACGTGAAGCTAGTAAAAATTGTGGAAAAGACGAAAGAAAACAAATTCCACTTACGTTCGAAGTTCCATTTCTCGGGGAACGGCAGGAACTCCTTGGGAATAACATCGATGGTCCTCACTCAAATGAGCCGGCTCATCCAACCTTGATCCCTGTCTTCGTCGTTACTGGCAAAGAAGGACTTGGTCGTCCGGCGTTGTAGTTTGATCAGACCTCGGAAAAGTTGAGGTTGATATAACCGGATGAGGTGACTGAGGGTGAACTCGAGCCCGTCCTTTTCAACAAAGAACCTCATCATTATAACAATCCGCTAAAAGGACGATGAATCTGGTCCAAGGTGACTTGATACATTCAACAGAATTCAAGCACGAGTGGATCGAGGGGACCCAACATAAAGGGGTATGTGCATACACCGAGGAACCCCTCTACGTAGGTTGTGATGTCCTCCCCACGAGAAGGTATTTGCAACACGGCCTTCTTCTCCCATCTACACTCTCTTCTCAAAGTATTGAGGTACTTTTTCGTAATTGAGCTTATGTACCTCGAGGCATGCTCACGACGGCCGGGGACGTCGGGTGGGTTCTCGACTGCGAAGTCCTTTTTTAAAGAAAAGTTGTTCGGTACGATCTCATGAAGCGCCGGCGGATTTCCACCGGCCGAACGGGAAGTAGAGGTGGAGGTTCCTTCTTTCTGAGGAACGGACTTGGAAGTTTTCGCCATCGGTTCTTTGGAAGAAGAAGAAAGAAATGAATAAATCAGGGAGGTTTTTGAACTAATACGGCAGAGAAACCGGTGGTGGAAGGGAAAATTAGAAAGGAGAATAGGTAGAGAAAACGAGTATATATAGAAAAAGGCGACGACTGGTCATTGATAATGATGGCCGACCAGATCTGATGTGCACTTAATGCTTTTGGGGAAGAGAACCGACGGGACGCTTCGGTTATTTCAACGCTTACGTCACGGGAATGATATCATCATCAAGGACTTCGAGAATTCAAATCATTTCTTATCTGTATACGGTCTAAATCGGAGAGCTCGATCTCGAAGACTTAATCATGCCCCTAGCTCAAGTTCGGGAAACTCGAAGTAAGAATCAAGTCTGGGTAGGATGTGCGCACCTCGGGAAGCAAATCGAGGGCCTGGTACGATCTACCTCGAGACAGTACAATTTCGATGACACTCAAGAAAAAGCAGAAATCTCTCAAGGACACGCGGATCAAGGCGTAAATTGTGGGATAAGATTTGTACAAGTTAGTGCAAATCCGTACTAGGTTGTTATACAATTGTACCAATAGAATTTTTTACCATAATTAGAAATGTAGCATATTAGGGTTTTCCCTTCCTACATAAACGGGATCTCAATCATTGAAAAAATTATCTTATCACTGGCAATAGAATATTCTATCCTACTTTTCTCGTTTATTGTGCTCAGAATTGTTCTTCAGCTTTATTGCTCTTAACTCACCTCGAGGCCCCTGAGAACATCGAGCTCGAGGTCCCTATTGTTCTAACAACACTGGTTTGGTTCATCATTTCTTTCCACTTACACATAATATTGTTCGTTTATTCATTAATATTAAAATAAATCACATATCTTTAAAACCACAAATCAAATCTAACTGTTACCACTATTTTCGAGGTAAACAACAACTTACCTTTAAACTTTTCGTCCAACTTGTCGAAACCTTTTCCAAGAAATTGTGCAGACCTCCATGTCTCGACACTTCTGGTGCCCCTTCTAGTGATGGAACTAGACATTCACGTGAAACAAGAGAAAACAAACAGCAATAGATTGAAAAAAAAGTTAATTAACTCGTAAAACAGTATCCATTTGAGAAGACAAAATCAATGAATGAAATATGACATGAGATTTATACATACATTTAATCACAAATTAGGAAAACACTCACATACACACACTTTGAGAGTGTTAATATTTTTATACTATCAATATAATTGAATAGATTATAGGAGGTCTGTTATTATTTTTATATAGTTCAATTAATACATATCGTAAAATTAAAATGTGATCGCCTTATAAATGACTTTGTTACGACAAAAAAAAATGTTGTTAGTGCACAGTACCTTTCACTATTATAATTAATCAATACATATTAGCTTATTCAAAAAAAAAATATAGTTCCTTATTCATTTATCATTTGATCATATTAAATTAATATGTATGATTTAATTAGACATCGTATGCAGTTAACGTTTTCCAAAGTAATAACTCCACTTGTTTCTAAATATTATTTATTTCATGAATCAAATCTTGTTAAAATATTTGGAAAGATAACTGTTTTTTAAATCTACCATGTTCAAATTAATAGAGCATTAACTATATTATAAAGAAAAGATAAACAGAATCTCAATAAATACTCGTTTGATTTTACTAGGACTAAATATTAAGAGAAGTACAAAAATCTCAAGAAAACAAAATTGATGAAATAGTGCGCAAGTGGGCCACATTTTACAAGAAAAACCAAAACAAAACAAATTATTTGTACTTGATATATTTTACATTAAATTATTCTCTATGTTTCATAGATGACACTTTTTTTATTAGTCCATTCCAAAAATAATGACATTTTTATAAGTAAAAATAATTTAATTTTAAATTTTTCATTTAGTCATTTTACCCTTTATAAAAAGTTTTTATAATCACACAAATATCATAGTTTCACAAAGTTTTTAAAAACATAAGTTTCAAAGGTCTTTTTTTCCTCTTAAATTCAGTATCGAGTCAATTTACCTCATCTGAATTAAAACAGTTAAAGTATTAATTTATTATGAAAATAAAAATAAAAATATTGAGTAGTTAAACGAAAAAATCTACCGCGAAGCGATCTCCCCAGGTTTCATTTAACGTTCAACTACCCCTCTTTCATTCCCCACATCTCCTGCAAAATAGAGAAGGGCCTACGTAGTTTGTCGAACGTACACAAATGTGTTTCACGCCATCTACTATTTACTACTCCATACGTAAATAGTGTGTAATATACCGGGTTTGTTTGGTAGGAGGGATAAGATATAATTAATTTTAGAATTAAATTCGCGTTTAATTAAGATAAAATTATGGTATAATTAATTCCTGAATTGTATTGTATTTTTATCTTCAAGGAGGTAGAATAACTAATCCCTAAATACTTTTGGGAGGGTACTCCGAGTAGTGGGTACCTCGTAGGACCTCGACCCGCCTACTCGGGTCTTGTATGAACATGCAGGAAGGAATGCTCCTAGGTGTGTGTAGAGATTGTGTTTGTTCACGAGGAAAGATTCCTCGTCAAGTAAGTTTGAATTAATCGTGAAAAAATGTGTGTTCCAACCAAATGACCTCTAAAATATTATGAATTAAGGATGTGTATAATTGTTAAGATATGGACATTCGGCCTGACTCAACCCCAAAAACTAGCTTATCAGATGAGGATTGTCCAAGACCATATAGCTCAGGCCTGCAAACTGGAGCGTGGACAATATAAATGGGGGCCCAACATCGGTGACAATAATTGGGATGGGCATGACTCTATATCATGTTAAGATATGGATATTGGGTCTAACTCAACCCCAAAAGCTAGCTTATGAGGTGAGGATTGCCCAAAATCATACAAAGAGACCAAAAACCTCAAATCTATGGACAACTCAACAATAATATATTACAATGTTCTAGAATTATGTGATATTAAATATATATCATATGAAAAATTAGAGTTACGTATAAAACTACAAACTTCCGAAAAGAAATTTTAATACAGATATAAAAGAAGAAAACCAAGACACGTAAATTGAAACCGATAGATCATTCCATAGTATAAGTATCAAATTCAAGCCAGAGCAATAATAGTATCAAGTACAATTACCTCTCAATTTTAAGTTAGTTAGGGGTGGCTAACTAGTCATAATGTCTTCTTCTGCTCTTCCGGTATGCATCTTTCTCATCCTTTCCTCTGCAGCTTCTTCGGCCGTCGGCGGCAAGGATTTCCAGTCTCCAACGGTGTACGAGATTCTAAAGGAATACGATTTTCCTGTAGGACTACTACCAAAAGGCGTGACAAGGTACGAATTCAACAAAACCACAGGCAATTTCGCCGTTTACTTGCACAAAACGTGCACTTTCAGCATAGAAGGTTACAGTCTCAAGTACATGAGTAAAGTTACTGGCAAAATTTCCAAGGATAGGGTAGCGAACTTGAAAGGAGCGCAGGTAAAACTGCTTTTGTTTTGGATTAATATTGTGGAAGTTACTCGTGACGGTGACCAGCTTGATTTCTCCGTCGGTATTGCTTCTGCTGATTTTCCTATTGATAACTTTTATGTGTCTCCACAGTGTGGATGTGGGTTTGATTGTGTTAATTCTGAAGAAAAGGGCACTGGTGAGCTCAATTTGAAGCAACTTATCTCTTCATCTTGAATAATTAACGAAAACATCAGGAATTTCAGAACGAAATGGACCTAAGTTTGGTTCATAGATCATAGTAAGTCCTTAGTAGTACAAGTACATTTAGGTTGAAATTAGAGGGGCCGGAAGCTAAATGGATGCTCCATTTTGTATTTCAGAATAACTGGGACCATATGCCTTTATTTCTTTGCTTTTTGGGGATGATAATATTTTGTCACGTCTACGGTCTATGTGGACTTGCATCTGTGTAGTACCCTTTACTTAGGGGAGTTGTAACTAAAAACTGCTTTAAGCACATTGACAATTTCAATCACTCTCAGGGGTCGTTTGTTTTGAATACAAACTTATGTCGAGATAAGTTATGCTGAAATAAGTTATGTTGTGATTAGTTATGGTGATATAAGTTATTTTAGTATTATTTTTTATTCACTATTTGGTATGTTGTATTTAAAACAACAATTGCATAATTTTTAAGAAGAATGTTTAAGTTATCCCGGCACGAATTATCCCCCTCTCTATAAAGTATAAATTATCCTGGTATTAATTTTAATTCCGGAATAACGTATACCATGTTTGCTAACCAAACAAAGTATTAAGGTGGTATTAAATTTTTATACCAGCGCCCTTCTTAGGGGTCGTTTGGTTGGAATACGATTTATACCGGTATAAGTTATATTGGGATAAGTTATGCTGAGATTAGTTGTGATGGAATTGTTGTTTATTCATTGTTTGGTATGTTGTATTAAGAATGACAATTGCATAATTTCTAAGAATAAGGTATAAGTTATACCGATGTTAATTACTCCCACCTTCTATAAGATATAAGTTATCCCAGTGTTAAAATTAACACCAGAATAACTTATATCTGGTTTGCTAACCAAACAGAGTATTAAAGTGATATTAAATTTTTATATCACCCTTATACTTTCTAATACCTCGTACCAAACGACCCCTTAACGTATTATCAGTACTATCTCGTTGATTTATAAGTTTTCCTGGAATATTTTGGTAGGTGTGACTAATAGAGGTCGGGGTCTATTAAAAACCATTTTCTATCTAGTGGTAAGATCTGTACATACTCGGCCCTCCTATTTATTTTGTCACGTTGGATATGATATTGATGTTGTTGACACCCTAAAGAATAATGGGATTATTTGGGTTATTCCTATTCATTCTCTCTGATTTTATGCGAAAGGCTTCGAGGGTCAAAGCATATATTTTTTTTTCATGAATTTAAATATTTTTCTACTTTGGAACAAATTTGCATATTCGAAAGAAATGGATGAACAAATAGTTGTTGTGTTAAAACATTAGACTAGAATTATTACTTCCTCGGTCCACTTTAATTAAATTTTTATTGTTTTCGCACATATTAAGAAATTCATCTTTTAACATTTAATTAACTATGAAATTGACCATATAACCTTAATTTGTTCATTGGAAATATAACAATTACTCCTACGTTCTTTAGTCCAAGGGCAATTATAAAAAAAAAGTTAATTCTTTCTTAATATCCGACAAAACCAAATATTGTGAACCGCTAACAAAATATCAAAAGATTAATTAATGTGACCCGGAGTGGTATTTGTCAAACCTTGGTAAATATTTACCTGCACCTATATTACACCAAATCAAATCAAATTTATTATAGTTAAGTGATTTAATAAGGTAAAAATGTATATTAGATTGTTAGGTGCTATAAGTGTGTTTGTAAACATATAACAAGTTGATTGGTTGCCTAATTGATTGAATTATTTACCGTCAGACTTTTTTTATACCTAACATATCTATATAATAATATTTTATCGTAAAAATTAAATTTTTTCGATACCAATTCTTATATTAAGTTATATGTTGGCACTAATTCTTATATTAAATTATATGTTGTCATCAATTCTTATATTAAGTTTTTTTTGTACCAAAAATATTAGAACAAACATGTTATTACAGAGTGGTTTGACTCTATCTTATTTTTTAAAAATTAGAAGATTTTATCATATATTTATATTTTCAGTATATAAAATTAAATTCAATACCTAATCAATAATGTTGTACAAGACATCTAGTTTGGCATTGACCCAAATAATTGTCTCTCTCATCAACTACACAGAAAAATTAACTTAAAACTTGTGACGAACTTCCCCCAAAATCATTAAATACAAACATCGCCGGCGCATAATCGGAGAAATTGCGTCTGAACATCTTTTTTACGACGAATCGATGTCTACTACACATCAAATCACCGTCACTCTCGTGTTCCCCCTCTTAATCTCCCTCCTCACAACTTTACCGCCGTTAATCACCGCTGCCGCCGTCAACGGTAACTCTTCCCTCACTGCTTACGACCTACTCGAGTCCTACGGCTTCCCCAAAGGAATTCTCCCCAAGGGAATCACCGGACACGATCTCGATAAAACTACCGGAAAATTCAACGCCTACCTTAATGGCTCCTGCAGTTTCTCTCTAGAAGGTTCTTATCAACTAAGGTATAAATCCAGGATCAGTGGGTACATAGCTAAAAATAAGCTCACGAGCTTATCTGGTGTTAGTGTAAAAGTTCTGTTTTTGTGGCTCAACATAGTGGAGGTTGTTAAGAACGGTGACAATCTTGACTTTTCTGTTGGGATTGCTTCTGCAAGCTTTTCACTTGACAATTTCTTGGTTTGTCCACAATGTGGATGTGGACTGGATTGTAATAGCAATGGGAAAATTCAAAAGATTCGAAGCAGTCATCTTATCTCTTCGGCTTAGCTGCATATCAAAAGATGGTTGAGTTTGCTGAAAGAGGTTAGTTCCTAGCGTTGCATATATAGTCCTTGCATGTTTTAATTCCTTTTTTGGTGATGATTATTTGCTCGTTTGTTCTTAATTTTTCGTGGGTTGGTCATTTATGAGGGAAAAGTCAACGATGAACACAAGTGTGATGCAAAACCTACTTATCAGAAAAAAGAAATGGTCCGCTGGAAACTTTCGATTCATCCATCAGCAGATAGACATGGCTTAAAATTACATTGATCAGTGTTTAATCTACTATCCAATGCTATTCTATGATGACCTCTTTTTAGGCGTTTACCTGAAAAAGGATTTCCTTTTGTCTAATGTCTGATGGAAATCAGGGTAACTCCTTACAGTTTCTTGTTTTCTTTGCTCATAACTAAATGAGAAGCGCATGGGTGTTTCTTTCGGCGGTCGGGCATTTTAACAAAAGAACTCCCTTTCCTCCTTCCCGGGCCCCAACCCCCACCCCCACCCCCCAACACACACACACCCTACGGTTCTACCACAAGTACGAAAGAACATCTCTTGCTGAGGAACAGTGATAGGAATTGTGATCTTGCGGTTAGAGTGTTTATCAGTAGATATTTGATCACTTTCAGTTTTGAGTGTCTTTCTGTGTGGTGTCTGCATCTGTATGCTGGTTAGAAGGTGGTCAATTCTTCAGCAGATTATGCAGTTGGATTTTTCATAAATATGTGAAAATGATCTATGAAGATTTATTTGCTTGGCCTCAAAGTTATCTGTAGTAGTGTAAGCATTAAAGCTGATAGTGATGCCATGCTTGTGCTATGTAATGACTTTCTGTACACTTGTGTGGATTATGGCAATTCTTTAACAAGGTCAATGTCTAAATATGTAGTGGCCTGAAATTAAATGAAAGAATCATCTTTGATAGAATGAAGATAAGGAAAAGGAACAAAAAAAAGAGTTTGATCTCTATCTTTGATGACAGAATACACGCAGACCATGCCCCTTCTTTCTTAGCAAGACACAAAGATTAGTAAGAAAATTATATGTTGTCTGTTTTTTTGGAGAAAACATGGCCCAATATTTATATGTTTGAGATTTTTGTAGGATTGTAGTAGGTCACATTTTAACTGATGGAGAAACAAACCGGGGGGGTGAGGGGTGGGGGGGGGGGGTGGGGGTGGGAGTTATTCTATTTAAAGAAGTGAATGACCATTTTGGAATGGACTAAAAGCAAAAGTGAGATTGTCTCTGTGTTTACCCTGTGTGCGAGTTACAAGCATGTATCGTGTATGTGTCCATAGGTGTAGGTACATTGTACTGTGTATATGCTAATAATTTACAGAAGATCTGTCCCAGGTAGATTGACAGATCTAGAGAAGGTTTTGTCTTTCCTTTGTGGTGATTAGAGAGTTATCTCAATTGAATCATGTTGTCATATTAACTGAAGCACTTCCATATCGAAAAAGAATATATTAGCTGAAACACTTAGAAAACCTCCCTGATTAAAGAAACACTTAGAGAACCTCTCGTACAAAAATGATGAAAGTTCATGATCCACACGGCATCCTTTACATAACAGAAAACAGTAGTACTATGACTCGTGGGCACAGCCCTCAGGGCATCCGTTAATTGGTTTGAATCTTCCCATTTCATTTCTTTCCAATCATAAGAATAGAGAGCCTTATAGTCTAAAAAATATTGTTAACTCAACAATTTTTAATCCTTGATGAATTGCGTTTTATCCAGCTGAGAATGTGAAAGAAGTTTACTTTCTTTTTTTGTTTGGATAAAGATAAAGTGGTAACTCAAGCAATTTAAGCACGTCTTACTTCTTAGTTTGAATTAAAAGGTGCTGTGGTCTTTTGACCTCCACCCCCCCCCCCCCACCCCCCCGAAAAAAAA
>ML246916.1:60482-90068 GCA_005239495.1 Nicotiana undulata
CCCCCCCCCCCCCCAACCCCCCGAAAATAAAAACACCCCTTCTTTTCCTCGTTGCCATGGAAGGGGGTGAGTGTAGATAAAGCTTAAATATCCTTTATGCATCTTTCCCCTGAGCTGATCCTGAAACATGCATTAGCGCATATTTCAGCACTTGACGTTAGATGGAATGCTCTTCAGTTTTGCGTTCTCCCCTTCTTGGTGCTTCTAGCTAATAGTTGATGTTTGCAAGAACTTTCCCTGTATATTTACATCCTAGCAGAACACATATCTGCAGTTAATTCACCATGACTGAATACTGCAATTGTATGACTCATACATACTCCCATGGTGCCATTTGTGAGGATCACAACTGTAGGGCTGCTGCCTGAAGATACTAATCGGCTGATACTTAACGGTATCTGCCAGCACTCCGCTTCATGATTGTTGCTGTATAGCATGAGGGCAAGGATATCTAACTTCACCTTATCAAAAAAAAATGAGGATATCTAGTTCTTCCTTAAAGGTTGTTTGCTTGGAAACAAGAGAATTAGAGGCTTGCTGTTAGTTTACCTAATGCTATCAAGCAATTGATGTTAATGTAGTTGGCTAAGCTTTTGCATGGAAATACTAATAAGAGTATGAACAGCCACCGAGACAGCGAGAGTGAGAGGGGAAAGGGGGAGGGGGGGAAGAGAGAGGAAGGAACTGCATGTACCCATGATATCAGTTGCATGAATATCTGTATTGTCTGGTGATCTATGTCCGTTTATGTATGTGGAATCTCTACGTGGAAAGCAGAATTAAGAATATGGTAAAGGAAACGTAGAAGGGCTAACCTAAATGGTGATTTCAGATCACAATGTGAGTGAGAGCACCATCCTGTCCCGTGAAAACTTGAATAAGGTCTCAAATTGCAAATGTGTTAATACGCATTTGACTTCCACGTAAGACAGCAAAAATCAGAATGGAGATTTGAAGAGGGCAGAGTTTGTACACGCCGAGAGGCTCTGTTTAATCAAACAGTGATTTGAGGTCTAATTCCTTTGGCGAGAATGTTATGCACTTGTATAGTACATTGTGTGTGTGTGTGTGTGAGAGAGAGAGACCTGCTGTCGCAAGATCTGCTTATTCTGTCCATCCTCTCTCCTTCTCTTCCATAGTGTAACTTTTCAGGTTTTCAGTAACGAGGTTCTATTGCACTTTATAATGTATTTGACTTCTGCATTGCCTCGAAAATAAGAAAGAAAATATCTAATACATGACTCTATTTTTCGAGTGCTTGCAGACTTGCAACTAATTGCAAAGATCAGGCAACATTGTGCAGTGGACAGAAAGCCTGAAGTGGTCATTGTCCTGTTTCCTCCTCATCTGAGTTACAACGCAATACTTAAAGTCGAAAATTTCAGTGTCATTTACATTGTTTTTATGTTGTTTTTTAAAATGTATTCACAACTTCATCTGACTCGGACATGAATAGACAATCTTCTTGAAATTGCTGTTTACAACAAGATTCTTTTCCGTGTTTTAGCTCTGCCAAATTGGTTCATCACGCATATGGTTTGTCTCATTGCTTTCTCAAAAAGCTCTCTGTAGCTCCTACTCCTTTTACATTGGATGCCAAAAAGTCAAAAAGTGAGAAGATAACTTGGAACAAGAAGGTGACGTGCACTATAATTCTTCATAAAATTATGCAAAGTATTATAAATATATATTATGGATGTTCATAAGCTTCCTGAAGAAGCTTATCATTTCGGTACTCAGTTATGGATAAATATTATCCCCGGTAGAAGATTATCTCTGTCTGGTACAGTAGCAGCTTACACAACAGCTTCTTTCTTCTATAAATAGAGGAGATTTCAGTTCATTATGTACATCAGTTTGAAAGTTGAATAATATATCACTCTCTCTCTATACTTGTCTTTGGTTTATTTACTTTACAGTCGTTATTTTATAATACGTTATCAGCACGAGACTCTGTCATCTCGAGCAAATACTTTGAAAGTATCAAAGGTACGGACTTTCTTTTTCTAAATAATGTCAAATCTTTCTAAACTTGAATTTGTAGCCCTGGATATATCGGGCAAAAGCTACATGTCTTGGGTGCTTGATGCTGAAATTCATCTTGATGCGATGGGTCTGACAGACACCATCAAGGACAAAAAACAAGCATCAAACCATGACCGTGCCAAAGCAATGATATTCCTCTTGATGAGGGCCTGAAAATGGAATATCTTACTATTAAAGATTCAGTCATACTGTGGAATAATTTGAAAGATAGATATGACCACCTGAAGATGGTCGTTCTTCCACAGGCACGTTATGACTGGTCTCATTTAAGGCTACAAGATTTTAAATCTATCAGTGAATATAATTCTGCTATGTTCAGGATTATTTCCCAATTGAAATTATGTGGTGATAATATTACTGATCATGATATGTTGGAGAAAACTTTCACCACTTTTCATGCCTCGAATATGCTCCTGCAGCAGCAATATCGAGAGATGGGATTCAAAAAGTATTCTGAACTTATCTCACATCTTCTTGTAGCCGAGCAGCATAATGAGCTATTAATGAAAACCCATGAAAGCCGACCAACTGGTTCTTGTCCATTCCCTGAAGTGAATGAGACGAACTTCCACCAAGCTAAGCGCGGAAGAGGTCGTGGTCATGGCCGTGATCGGGAAAGAAAATCTAATCATGGTAATAATAATGCACCAAAGAACTCTCCTAACCACCAATAGTGGAAAAGGAAGGAACGAAAGCATGAAGCGGTGCAAGAAACAAATGCAGAAAATGCATGCTATAGATGTGGAGGAAAAGGGCACTGGTCACGTACCTGTCGTACGCCAAAGCAACTCGTTGAGCTTTATCAAGCCTCCCTAAGAAGACAGAGAAAAATGTTGAAGCAAATTTTATTTCTGAAGATGATATTGATTTCATGCATTTGGATGTAGTTGATTACTTTGTACTCCCAGAAGGAGAAACAAGTCATTTGATCGCTAATGCATCTCTAGAAATTTAAATTTCTGTTGTTTGTATTAGTTAGTATGGTTACGTAAAAGTTACATTTTGATAATGATATTTACTATATTATTTACTTTGTTTATGTTATTTTGAAGAATATGGATAATCCTCAAATTATGTTTGGATCAAAGACCAATCATGAAGATATTTGTGTAATTGATAGTGGAACAACTCATGCCATATTCAAAGATAGGAAATACTTTTCTTATTTGCATATGGAAAAAGCAAATATTTCTACAATTTCTGGTAATATAAGTTTGATTGAAGGCTCCGGACGAGCCATTTCTCTCTAAGGGAACAAAACTTATTATAGACAATGCATTTTTCTCCTCCAAGTCCCGAAGAAACTTGTTGAGTTTTATAGATATCCGCCTAAATGGGTATCATGTTGAGACAATAGATGAAATGAACGTGGAATATCTTTGTATTACAAAGAATATTTATGGCCAAAAATGCATTGTTGAAAAGTTACCAACTTTATCTTCTGGCTTATACTATTCAAAGATCAGTACAGTTGAAGCACACTATATCGTAAGTTTACTGATTCAAATACTTTTGTGCTTGGCATGGCCGTTTGGGCTATCCTGGATCAATAATGATGAGACGAATTATCGAAAATTCAAGTGGACATCCACTAAAGAACCTGAAGATTCTTACAAATGATGAATTTTCTTGTGATGCTTGTTATCAAGGAAAAATGATCACTAGACCATGACCAATGAAGGTTGGCATGAAATCCCCTGCCTTTTTAGAGCGTATACATGGGGATATATGTGGACCTATTCACCCACCAAGTGGGTTGTTTTAGATATTTTATGGTCTTAATAGATGCATCTTCAAGATGGTCTCATGTGTGTCTACTATCATCTCGCAACCTGGCGTTTGCAAAGTTATTAGCCCAAATAATCCGATTAAGGGAACAATTCCCAGATTATCCTATAAAGGTTATTCGCCTTGATAATGCTAGAGAATTCTCATCTCAAGCTTTTGATGATTATTGTCTATCAATTGGGATAAAAGTTGAACATCCTGTAGCTTATGTTCATACTCAAAATGACCTTGCAGAGTCATTTATTAAACGCCTGCAATTGATAGCTAGACCACTACTTATGAAAACAAAATTGCCCACTACAGTTTGGGGCCATGCTATCTTGCATGCAGCATCACTTATTCATCTCAGAGCGACATATTATAATAAATATTCTCCATCACAATTAGTTTTTGGTCATGAACCAAATATTGCCCATCTACGAATTTTTGAATGCACTGTATATATGCCAGTAGCACCACCACAGTGTAGTAAGATGGTCCCACAGAGAAGGTTAGGAATATATATTGGGTTTGAATCACCCTCTATTATTCGATATCTTGAACTATTGTCGGAAGTATTTACTGCTTGATTTGCAGATTGTCGATTTGATGAAATAAACTTCCCACAATTAGGGGGAGAGAAAAAGAAAATCAAAAGAGAAATTGTGTGGAAAGTTTCATCATTATCTCATTTTGATCCACGTACCCCTATATGTAATCAGAAGGTCCAGAAAATCATCCATTTACAGCATATAGCAAATCAAATGTCAGACGCATTTACTGATTTGAAAAGGATAACTAAGTCACATATCCTTGCAGAGAATGTGCATATACAAATTGATGTCCCAACAGGACCATCTACTAGCATGATAGCTAGTAAACCCAAAGCACGTCTGAAGCGTGGTAGACCTTTGGGTTCTAAGGATCGAAATCCTAGAAAAATAAAATCGACAAATGATCAAAATAATATTATGAAGGGATCTCCTAAAGAGACCCAAGATCTGATTAGTTCTGAGATTCCTGAAGAAATCAATGAACCCGAGACTCAAGTGAGTGAGGAACTTTTAATAAGTTCTACTGGTGATGAGATTAATTTAAATCGATCTGAAATAGTGGTGGATAATATTTTTGCATATAATGTTGCACTAAACATTATGTAAGATAGTGAAGAACTTGAACCCCGATCTGTCGAAAAATATCGACAAAGATCTGATTGGCCAATATGGCAAGAGGCAATTCAATCGGAATTGAAGTCACTTGCTAAAAGAGAGGTCTTTAGACCAGTAGTCCAAACACCTGCTGGTATAAAACCAGTTGGTCATAGATGAGTTTTTGTGCAGAAAAGGAATGATAAAGATGAAGTTGAAAGATACAAGGCTCGCCTTGTCGCACAAGGATTCTCACAACGACCTGGAGTCGATTATGAAGAAACATATTCACCCGTTATGGATGCCATAACATTTCGATATCTCATCAGTTTAGCCTTACGTGAAAGGCTTGAAATACATCTAATGGATGTGGTTACAGCTTATCTGTACGGTTCACTTGATAATGAAATTTACATGAAAATCCCTGAAGGATTTAAAATGCCTGAAGCATATTCAAAATCTCAGAAAATGTACTCAATCAGATTACAAAGATCTTTGTACAGTTTAAAGCAATCTGGATGCATGTGGTATAATCGCCTCAGTGAATATTTGCTGAAAAAAGGTTACATAAATGATGTTATTTGTCCATGTATTTTTATAAAGAAATTGGCTTCAGAATTTGTTATACTTGCTGTTTATTGATGAAATAAATCTTGTTGGAACTCTAGAAGAGCTCCAAAAGGCAATTGAATATCTTAAGAAAGAATTTGAGATGAAAGATCTTGGAAAGACAAAACTTTGTCTTGGTCTGAAAATTGAACATTTAGCAGTCGGGATCTTTATCCATCAATCTGCCTATACAGAAAGGGTCTTAAAACGCTTTTACATGGACAAGGCGCACCCATTGAGTACACCAATGGTTGTTCGATCACTTGAAGTGAATAAGGATTTGTTCCGACCTCCAGAAGAGAACGAAGAACTCCTTGGTCCCGAAGTACCCTATCTCAGTGCAATAGGTGCACTAATGTATCTTGCTAATGCTACAAGGCCTGTCATAGCATTTTCTGTTAATTTACTAGAAAAATATAGTTCTTCTCCTACACTGAGACATTGGAAAGGGATTAAGCATATATTGCGATATTTAAAGGGAACTCTTGATATGGGTTTGTTTTATGCTAACAAAGATAGTGCAGATCTTGTTGGTTATGCTGATGCAAGTTATTTATCGGATCCCCATAAAGCTAGATCTCAAACCGGGTACGTGTTTACATGTGGAGGTACTGTCATATCATAGCGCTCCACAAAGCAATCTATTGTTGCTACTTCTTCAAATCATGCTGAGATAATAGCTATTCATGAAGCAAGTAGAGAATGCGTATGGTTGAGATCAATAATTCATTTTATTCGAGAAAAATGTGGTCTGGAATGTGAGAAAAGACCCACAATTTTATACGAAGACAATGTTGCATGCATATCCCAATTGAATGGAGGATTTATAAAAGGAGATAGAACGAATCACATTTCACCAAAATTATTCTACACGCACGATCTTCAGAAAAATGGTGACATTGATGTGCAACAAATCCGTTCAAGTGACAATCCGGCAGATTTATTCACCAAGTCTTTTCCCACTTCAACTTTTGAGAAGATGGTATACAGGATTGGAATGCGGAGGCTCAAATATTTGAAATAAGGTTTTCATCGGGGGGAGTAAAATACGCGATGCACTCTTTTTCCCTTACTAAGGTTTTTTTCCCACGGGGTTTTTCTTATAAGGTTTTTAATGAGGCGCCTAGCAATGCGTATTACTAAATATGTGTACTCTTTTTACTTTACTAGAATTTTTTTCACGAGGTTTTTCCTAGTAAGGTTTTAATGAGGCACATTATCTTTTAATGAACATCCAAGGGGGAGTGTTATAAATTTATATTATGGATGTTCATAAGCTTCCCGAAGAAGCTTAACCAATTCGGTACTTAGTTATGGATAAATATTACCCCCAGTAGAAGATTATCTATGTATGGTACAGTAGCAGCTTACACAACAGCTTGCAGTAGCAGCTTGCAGTAGCTTACACAACAGCTTGCAGTAGCAGCTTATAAGCAACTTACACAGCAACTTGCAGTAACAACTTACACATCAACTTCCTTCTTCTATAAATAGAGGAGATTTCAGTTCATTATGTACATCAATTTGAAAGTTGAATAATATATCACTCTCTCTCTATACTTGTCTTTGGTTTATTTACTTTACAGTCGTTATTTTATAACACACTGCACCTTGACTCACAACTTAGTAGTCATTGATAGGACCTAGTATATGTTAATACTTTCGTGAAGAAGTGCAACTCATGGTTCACTTTAACTATGTTAAATTTTCTCCCTCGGGCTCTGTTCGTTGTAATTGCTGCTTCCGGCATGATTCATTATCACTCGTAACACACTAGAAAAATCACTATGATTAAACACAACTGACGGATAACATTCTTTTGTTGCTTATAGGTGTTTGACCAAAAAGTGTTAAACTCTTTGTTAAACTAAGTAAATAATTTGATAGCGAGAAAATCCTAGTTAAACATAATAAATCCTAGATCCAAGGTTATTAGATATCGATGATATGGGACCGCATTCAAGGTTATTAAATGCCTAGGATGCACTCAATGAATGTTCATGAATAAGAGGGTAATGATATGCAATAAATATACTAATGGCAATAAATGTAAATAGGAGGAAGGATTCACCCTAATATTGAATGTTGTGGATGATTCCTCCTTCTGACAACAACATGATAACTTACTAAGAGGATGAACAAAGTGTTCTTGGATCTTGTGAGTGGAAAGACAAATTAAACAATGAAATCAATCACGGTAGCAAGACAAACTTTTCGTATATTCTTTCAATGGTCAACTTCTTACAAGTGTTCTTATCAGAAAAGTAAAGAGCCTTTTTTTGTTCCATATCTCTTCTATTTATAAGGGATATTCATAGAAAACCCTAAAAAGTACAATCGGGGGGAATATTCAACAGAATATTCATTTTCATAGTTCTAAGACTATCCTAGTCATTACCACCACCCTTCTCTACTCGACCTCGGTCTCGGTCTCTCGTTGGAGACTCCCCGCTATTGGGCCATGCTCGACCTCAGTCATAACTCGTTCATTTGCATTCAATGAACCTAGTCCGATTTTGACCCATACAATTAGTCCATCTTCTTCGTCTTCTTGGTCGACCTTCGTGAGCGGACTTTATCAGCAATCGTTCAGGAGAAATCCCGGCATGATAGACGAGTAGAAGTGATTGTCGTCGAAATTGTGACATGTCGTTCCAAGGGTCGTGGTCAGCGAGGTAGGCATGGGATAACGTCACGGCCGTGTGCGTCATCATTGCACATCTTCCCAATGTGCAACATCATTTCTCGAGCCTCTGTCGCTTCGATTCTAGTGCCACTAACGGTTATTTGCGCTGGTTCTGGCGCCACTGTTGTCTATAAGTAGAGGAGGGAAGTTTCTGAGGGAAACTTTCGAATTTTCTAACTTCAACTCTGCATTTTGTTCCTTCTTCTTCTTCCTCAGTTTTTGCTCTCTATTTCTTCCACCGTCAACACCCTTTTTATTCCGCCTCCACCGCACACACATTATCAGAAAATGGCTAACTTGATTCCCAACTCTGAGATGATCTTCGGCTCTACCTCATTATCGGTGGTCGTGCCCTCTAGTGGCGGAGAACCCGTAGTTATGGAGGATTAAAGCTTCCCCACGATGGAGGAGGTTGTTCCCCGTAATCCAACTTCAAGGTCTGACTTCTCCAAGGAACGTGTTCCGGACCCCGAGCTAATATGGTCCGAGATGGAGTTGAAGCATATCTTCGCCTTTATATCTAAATTCCACTTCCCCGCCCATATAGATATCGTTTCGGCAGGGGATGATGTGATACAAGTTCATCGGTCCGGGTATTGTGCATTCTATGCCTACCCGTTCTTGGTGGGCTATTCTCTTCCTTTTCCTCCATTGGAGGAAGAGTTCTGTCGTTTTTACGACATCTGCTCGGTGCAACTTTCCTCTTATATTTACAAAAAAATTCTCATGTTGACGAAATTCGCGAAGCTGGCCGGCTGTGAAGTCTCTAACCGTCATCTGTTGCACCTTTTCGCACTGAGCATCTACAGGGGCACAATGATTCATCTTCGCCACCGCAGAACTAATGGGATGGTGCCGTGAATGGAAGACAAGGCGAACCATTGGTTTTGGTTCAGCTATTTCAACATCAAAATCGCGCACGTGGTGGCAAGCCCAAGCGGGTTCCCTGAGCAGTGGAATTTTGCTCGCAAGTATGTTTCCTATTTGAAGTACGTTTACTCACATTTCTTCGCGTTTTTTGACTATTGATTATTTATTTATTTTGTATATTGGAGGCATCCACCTTCTCTGGTCGCCGACATCAGCGATTGGGTAGCCCGCATCCTGCCTCACACTGTGAGGATTCCTGACTAGAAGTCCTTCAATAAGAGGTTCGGGCCCAAGCCCACGACCGGTAAATTAGATTCTGGCATTATGGTCATTTCTCCCTTGTTGTAGCCTTTTTCTTATACATTATTTTCTATATGGCTCCCTTTTTGTGTCAGGCCGACGAGTTACCAAAAAGGCGAAGGCTCTCGTACTTGCATTCCGCCAAGCAATCGCCTCGGCTGGGATGTAGTTCATATAGATTGAGTTCGTACGGAGTGCTCTTACTCAAACTCCATCCTTGGGTGACACCGGCCCACAGACGACCGTTATATTGAGAGAGACCTCGGTCGGCCTAGTGATGCACCTTATAGACGAGTCTTCTCCCAACGAGGAGGAGGCGACACTGTTGAAGAGCCGGAGGGTGGACACTGGCAGAGCCACCACAGCTACAGCCGCACTTGAGGTTCCCATCCTATTGGATGTGGAGTCGGCAACTCCACATGTTACTGAAACTGCTCCTGCGCCAGAGGTCGCTGTAGAGGGGAGGCCATCAGAGGTAGAAGGAACGACCACGACACCGAGGTCGGCTCATCATCTGCGTATGGGAGAGACAAAATTGTCGTTTTAAAAGATGATGGGTCACGCTCTGACATCGACTGACGAGGTGCGGGCCTTCAAAGAGATATTTTCTCAAGTGGAGATAAGGATTGAAGGGTCTAACCGGAACATCGTTATAACCGTGGATTATAACCTCCTGGTTAACTCAGAATGAGTGGTTCCAGCTTTTGCCCCTTTATGCGCGGACTCTGAGAATAGGACGCTGCAAAAGCTGAAGGACGCAGACCTGTCAGTGGGCATCTTTGGGATGGCCCTGCGAGTAATTTCTCTTTCAACGCTTTAACTTCATTCATTTCTTTTATGTTGTTTGCCTCCGTTGATCTATCTTCTTTTGTTTGTCAGACTCTCATCTTGGAGATTAAGTGTAATCGTCGGGAAGAGAAGAGGGAGGCCCTCTACAAGAAGATGGAGTCCAAATATAGGGAATACCATTTCAAGCATCGGACGCTGGTCAGCATACTCGGCGAGGACGATCAGTTCCAGACCCTCCGTGATGAGATGAAACAAAGAGTTGAGGAGTTGAGGGAGAAGGACAATGAGCTCATGAGGGCCATTGGTAGGTGTAGCGTGCTTGAGGGGACGCTGAGAGCTAAGGATGACGAGCTCGAAGTGATCAAGGGAGTGATGGCCGAAAATGTCTATGTTCAGGCTCAAGTGGCGTCCCTACTGGTCGAGCTCGAGCGGAGTGAAGCTAGGGCCATCAGCTTGGGGAGTGAATTGACCGCCAGAGCCGAAGAGTTGGAGAGATCCAGGATGGCGGTTGTGGCAGAGGCAGCTGCAATAGAGGGTACCCTCTACGTCTTCAGGTTCGAGCGGACTAGTGAAGCAGAAACGTCGGCGCTTAAAGAAGCGAGGCTTGAAGAGTGGATTGGTGCTTTGGAGGGGAGGTCTCAGACTGAACTAGCAGATTGCTGCCCTGAAGGCCGAGAAGTCACAACAACATGCCCAGTCATCTACCTCTCATATTTCCACTTATCCCACTGTGTCACAGGAGTTGTACGAAAAGTGGGTTCTGATGACGAGCGGAAAGGCTTCCAAGGCGGAGTTTGAGGATGCTCATGTCAAGGCACATGCAGCTCGTGATGCCTGTGGTTATGACCCCGGTATGCCCGGAATGGGCGATGATGAAGATGGTTTAGACGTGCATGCGCTAGATGCTTGGTACGATAATGAGTATGTTGATGGCTCTGGTGATGGCGGAGATGATGCAGTGTGACGCCTTTGTACTTAGTTTTTGTTCTTTCCTTTTTCTTCTTTTATTGTGGGGGAGTCTTTCAGGCCCTTTGTAAGATGTTTTGATTTAAATGAAATGACTTTCTTTTTGCTGTATGTTCTCGGCCTTTTTCGCTTTTCTGTGAATGTTTTTTTTGTTGTAAGAGTTCCTAACTTTTAGTTGATCCAAACGCGGTCGATTGTTAAAGCATTCGAACGTCGTCAAATGTTAGTCGATTCGGGCGGGGTTGAATGTAGACTTAAAATAATTCGAACAAGGTCGAATATAAGTTGATTCGAACGAGGTCGAATGTAGACTTGAAAATAATTCGAGCGAGGTCGAATGTAAGTCGATTCGAACGAGGTCGAATGTAGACTTTAACAATAATTAGAACGAGGTCAATTATAAGTTGATTCGAATGGGGTCGAACGTATGTCGATTCGAATGAGGTCGAATGTAGACTTGAAAAATAATGTGTAAACTTGGTGGACGCATGTAGGAACATCATATGATTGCATATATTGCATTGTTTATACATTCACTGGAGAGGTTTACATGTTTCTGCTCAGTTCGTACATATATTCTAGTCCCTTCATCGGCCGACATGCAGAAGTAGTTGAGAGGTCGGGCAATGAACTTAACACTTACACTTCGCCCTTTTCGCCGCCTCGTTAAAATCCTCCCCATAGAAAACTCAATTAGGACAAAACCCGGGTGAGGGGAAAAGAGTACGACTTGGGGGACGTCTATCTTTAGAAGCTGAAGTATTTGAGGTGGGCGACGTTCCAATTATTTGGCAGTAGTTTTCCCTCCATTGTTTCTAGCTGGAACGATCGTTTGTTTACTGTCGTTTTGATTTTGTATAGGACGTCCCAATTGGTTCCCAGTTTGCCTTCTCGTGGGTCTTTGCTTGCTTGTGTTTTCGCTTTGAGTACGTAGTCCCCAACTTTGAGTGGCCGGACTTTGGCTTTCTTGTTGTAGTACCGCTCTATATGTTGTTTTTGAGCTATCATTCTTATGAAGTCCATGTCTCTCTGCTCTTCGACTTCGTCGAGATCTTGCGTTCTATTTTCGTCGTTCCTTGGCCCGCTCTCGTTTGAGTACCTTAGGCTTGGTTCGCCAACTTCGACTGGTATCTGCATCAGTCTCATAGAGTAATGAATATGGTGTTTCTCTTGTGCTTGTTTTTGGTGTGGTGCGGTATGTCCATAACACTTCTGGTAGTAAATCTGGCCACAGTCCCTTGGAGTTCTCAAGATTCTTTTTCATGATGTTCAATATTGTTTTGTTGGAGGACTCCGCCTTACCGTAGCCTATGGGTTATACGGCGTGAAGAGTATTCTCTTTATGTGCCATTTCTCGAAGAACTCAACGGTCTTTTTTCTAATGAAATGGGGTCCGCTATCGCAATTGATTTCTTTGGGGATGCCGAAGCGGCATATGATGTTTTTCCATATGAATGTGATAACTTCCTTCTCTCTTATTTGGGCGAATGCACCAGCTTCTACCCACTTCAAAAAATAGTCAGTCAAAACTAAAAGGAATTGTATGTTACCTCGTCTCGCTGAGAGGGGTGCGACGATGTCCATTCCCCACTTGATGAAAGGCCATGGCGAGGTGACTGAGTGGAGGTGCTCGCCCCCTAGGTGAATCATGGGGGCGTATTTTCGGAATTGCTCACACTTTCTGACGAAGTCTGCGGCCTCCATTTTCATAGTGGGCCAGTAGTAGCCTGCTCGTATGAGGCATCTCACGAGAGCTCGATTTCTTGTATGAGCTCCGCAATGGCCTTCGTGTACTTTTTCGAGGACGCGGCGCATTTGGTTTGGTCCTAGACATTTTGCTAGGGGACTGCCAAATGTTTTTTTTGTACAAGTCGTTATTAACGATGTTGTACCTGGCTGCCTGCATTCGAAGCTTCTTGGCTTCTTTTTTATCAGGTGGGAGCGCTTCGTCCTACAAGTATGAGATAACACGGTTACGCCAATCCGAAGTCATGTTTATAGTGCGTACCTCGTTTTTATCTATTGACGAATAGAGGAGAGTGACCACGTTCTCTTTTTCATTTATATTCCTGGTAGCTGCCGCCAGTTTGGCATGGTTGTCTGCCTCGTTGTTTTGCGCTCGAGGTATCTGGTCGAGCTAGCATTCATCGAACTCGGGCAGCAGCTTGCATATCTCGGTCTAGTATTTTTGTAGCCTTTGTTCTTTGATTTGGAAAGTCCCTGTGACTTGATTGACGACGAGCTATGAGTCACATCGGAGGATGAATCGTTGTGCTCTGTATTTGAGGGGCAGTTTTAATCATGCAATCACGGCCTCATACTCGGCCTCATTGTTAGTCATATCAGGACACCGTATGGGCTGGCGCATTTCTTCGCCTGTCGGGACCTCGAGTACGAGTCCCAATCCAGATCTTGACGCGTTGGAGGTGCCATCGGTGTATAGAATCCATAGGTCGGGTAACTCGGGGGAAGTTCTAGTGGCTTCCCTCTCGACTTCGGGCATTATTTGGGCGTTGAAGTCGGCGACGAAGTCCGCGAGTACTTGCGACTTTATCGTTGTTCCGGTTGATATATTATATTGTGCTCGCTTAACTCAATGGCCCATTTAGCCAACCTGCCCGATAGCTCAGGTTTATGTAGGATACTCTTCAAGGGGAAGGTTGTGACTACCAAGGTGGAGTAGCATCTGAAATAAGGTCTGAGCTTTCGTGAAGCTACGACTAAAGCCAGGGCCAAATGTTTTAGGTGGGGGTACCTCATTTCGGCGTCGACCATAGTTTTGCTAATGTAACAGATAGAAGATTGTGTGCCTTTGTTTTTGCGGACCAAGACTGCGCTCAGCGCGACTTCGGACACGGCCAAGCAGATTAGGAGGCATTCTCTGGGTTCTGCCTTGGCAAGTAGTGGTGGCGAGGATAGATATGCTTTTAGTTCTCTTAGGGCATTGACACACTCATAATTCCATTGGAGTTCGTTGTCCTTCTTGAGCACGCCAAAAAATTTGTGGCGTCGATTAGAGGATCGTTAGATGACCTCGACAGGGAAGCTATTCGGCCAGTCAGGTTTTGCACATGCTTCTTGCTGGTCAAGTTTAAGGTATTCCCTCTATAAGTTTTATTTGGTCGGGGTTAAATTCAATGCCTCTCTATGACACCAAAAAGCCGAGGAACTTTCCTGAGGTTATACCGAAGGCGCATTTCTTGGGGTTTAGCTTCATGTCGTATCACCTAAGTATGTTGAAAGCCTCCCTCCGGTGGTCAATGTGGTCCTTTCTTCTTTTAGACTTGACCAACATGTCGTCTATATATACCTCCATCGTCTTGCCGAGTTGCTCTTTGAACATTTTGGTTACTAGCCTCTTATAGGTTGCCCCCGCGTTTTTTAGTTCGAACGGCATGACTCTATAGCAGTACGTCCCTTGGTGGGTGATAAAAGTTGTTTTTTTCCTAGTCCTCCTCCTCCATGAGGATTTGGTTGTAGCCTGAGTAGGCGTCCAACAAACTTAACAGCTCGTGCGATGAGCTGATCAATGTGAGGCAACGAGAATGAATCTTTTGGACAGGCCTTATTCAGATCTGTGAAGTCCACGCACATGCGTCATTTCCCATTTTTATTTTTCACCATGACCACGTTGGCGGCCCATTGGGGATACTTTTATTCTCTAATGGAACTGTTTGCGAGCAATTTTTCTACTTCTTCGCGGACTGCATCATTTATTGCGGCATTGAATTTTCTTCTGATTTGTCGTATCGGTGGGTAGAGTGGGTCGACATTCAACTTGTGTGTTGCTATTTCCTTCTGGATGCCTGGCATATCTGCATGGGAGAAGGCAAACAAGTTGGCATTGTCAGTTAAAAATTTATGGAATTTACCTGGCTCCTAGAGTTTGTGGCCGATGTAAGCTTTTTTGCTGTGGTCATTTTCATCTAGCTAAACGGGATCGAGGTCTTCCATAGTTGATCTCGTGGCTTCCACGACGTCAGGGTCTTTGATGACGTCTCTTTGCTCGTCACCGTCTGACCCCGACCTCGCTAATTGCTACGAGTCTGCATTTTTACCTTTCAACTGTTGAGTGTATGTGAAATCTTAGGCGATGCGATAGCATTCTTGGGTTCTGCATTGCTCGCCGCAAATGCTGAACACTCCCTACGAGATGGGAAACTTGATGATCTGCTACAGGCTGGACGGGATGGCTCTCATGGCGTGTATCCAAGGTCGTCCTATGATGGCGTTGTACGTGTTCTCGTTCATGATGTGGAATGTTGTTTCCAAGGTGATACCACTAACCAGAACGGGCAGTGTGATCTCTCCGGAGGTCCGCTCAACTACATTGTTAAAACCTGTTTGTGTTATGCAACGTGGTACCATCTTATCCTCGAGTCTCATTTGTGTGAGAACTCTGGGATGGATAATACACGCGCCGCTTCCATCATATACCATAATTCATTTTACATCGATTTCTGAAATTCATAAAGTAATAACAAGAGCATCATAGTGAGAAAAGGTCAAACCGTAGGTATCCGACTTATCGAAGATGATACTTTCTTCGAGGTCTTCATACCGTTCGTGGGTGATCGACCGCTTAAACTTGTGGGTGGTTGTGAATTTCACGTGGTTGATTGTTGTGTCGTCTCCTCCGTCGATAATCATCTGTATGATGCAGGCTAGAGAGTGTGGTTTTGGGGGCCTTGATGTTGTGCCTATTCATGGGAACTTGGCTCTTCCTCGGTCGCTCATCAGCTCCTTCAAATGCCCCTGGGGAAGCATGTTCACTACCTCTTGTCTCAAGGTGATACAGCCCTCGGTCTTATGGCCTTGCTCCCGTTGGAATTCAAAGAGGGCATTGACTTTTTGGTGCTCGGGTCAGACTTCATCTTTTGTGGCCACTTCACCTTAGGGCCGAGCTTCTCTAGGGCGTAGACTATTTCTGAAGGAGAAACACAAAAGTTATGAGCGGATAATAGTGGAGGCATACCTCTTTCGTTTCGGTGAGTACCTATCTGCTCATGTTCAGTCCGTTCTGTAAAGTTGTTACCGCCATTCCCTCTCACATGTTTGGAAGGGTCATTCTCACTCTATTGAATCGGGCAAGGAAGTCCTTGAGTCCTTCGACGGGTGACTGTTTAATGGTGAATATATCATTCACCCTAGCTTTCGCTTTCTTGGACGCGGCATGGGCGATGACGAACTTGTCGGCCATCTCGTCAAATGTTTCTATGGAATGTGCTGGTAGTTGTGAATACCATATCAGGGCTCCCCCGGTTAGGGTTTCACTGAACTTCTTTAGCAGTACCGAAGACACTTGTTCTTTGGTGAGGTCGTTTCCTTTCACTGCGGTGACGTAGTGGATGATATGATCCTCAGGGTCCGTTGTGCCATCATATATTTTTAAGTATGGCGGCATCTTGAATGTTTTGGGTATAACATGTGGTGCAGCCTCGTCGTTGTACGGTTGTTCCACGAACCGGCCGACATCCCGTGTTTGCAAATGTTTTGGGGCGCCTGGTATCTTATCAACCCTCTCTTAGTGTTACCTCATTTGGTAGCGGAGATCTTTATTCCCGTTCTCCATTTCCTCAAATTTTCTTAAAATGGAACCGGAGGCGTCATTACCTGCATCATTAACAGTGTGAGTGGTGCCTGTTGGAGGAGGGGCGTGTTGCTTGGTGGTTATCGTTGTGATGTCGACTTGTGCATTGTTTCTACTCGCCCTTTGAGTGGGTTTTTCGAGTATACTGTTCAGTGTACTTGTCTGCCACGCCTCCAGTAATTTTTTCACTGCTAGTAGTGATTCTTCTGTCGTGGACGTGGAGGCTCCTTTTCCATGAGAGGCGGTAATGTTGCCACGAGGGGGAGGTGAATCACTTCGCCTAGGCGAAACGGTTGGCGTCACGTTTTCCTCATCATTTCTGTCAACCTCGTTGATGGTGCTTAGGAGGTTAGTAGTGAGGGTTGCTACTGCCTTCAATCTTTCTTCTCCATTTTCTGCCATGTTAGGTTGTGCAAGTAGGAAAAAGAAAGTTCTGCGATTTTTTTTAGATCTAGAAGAAACTAATATTTTAACTAGAAAATTTTCACAGACGTCGCCAAATTATTTGACCAAAAAGTGTTAAACTCTTTGTTAAACTAATTAAATAATTTGATAATGGGAAAATCCTAGTTAAACATAATAAATCCTAAATCCAAGGTTATTAGATATCGATGATATGGGACCACATTCACGGTTATTAAATGCCTAGGATGCACTCAATGAATGTTCATGAATGAGAGGGTACTGATAGGCAATAAACATGTCAAATAGGAGGAAGGATTCACCCTAATATTGAATGATGTGGATGATTCCTCCTTCTGACAACAACGTGTGATAACTGAATAAGAGGATGGACAAAGTGTTCTTGGATCTTGTGAGTGGGAAGACAAAATAAACAATAAAATCAATCACGGCAGCAAGACAAACTTTTCGTATATTCTTTCAATGGTCAACTTCTTACAAGTGTTCTTATGAGAAAAGTGAAGATCCCCTTTTTGTTCCATTTTTATCCTATTTATAAGGGATATTCTAAGAAACACTAAAAAGTACAATCAGGGGAATTCAACAGAATATTCCTTTTTGTAGTTCTTAGATTATCCTAGTCATCACCACCACCCTTCTCTACTCGACCTTGGTCTCGGTCTCTCGCTTGGCGACTTCCCGCTATTGGGCCGACCATAACTCGTTCATTCGCATTCAATGAACCTAGTCCGATTTTGATCCATACAATAGGACCTTCTTTTTTTCATTTCTTTTCTATTAGTAAATGGAAGCCAGGGGCGGCCCGACGAGTTTTGTGGCCTAAAGTCAAACTTTTTGATGAGCCTTAACTTTTTTTTTAATTATTTATTTATTTGAAATCTATTTTTCTAGCGTTTCTTAGATATAAAGTTATTAATAATTTTTTTATAATTAATAACCCCTGATAAGTCTTTCTTAATTGAAAATATAGCTAATCCATTTAACTTTTCTTGAGACATTGTTGATCTTAGGTTAGATTTTATCAATTTTAATTTTGAAAATTTCTTTCTGTCGAAGCGACGGTAACATGAGTTATTAGCATTATTCCATAAGCAATATAAGCATTGAAAAAAGAATCAAATCTTTTTATTTGATTGAGTGTATCAATTAAACGGTTATCTTCTAATAGTAGTATTTTTCTTAATACTTTTAATTTCGAAAATAAATAGACTATCAATATCGAATTGATTATTACGCTTTGAGAAAAATTCAAGATTAAAGTAATAGTTTTTAAAATTTTCATCATCTAGTGATCGTAATTTACTGCTAAATAGAAAACTAAAAATATCTTCATATCTTCGAATTGTTCAAATCTATTTTGAAGTAAAAAAATTAGTCTTGTCTACTGTCTACAAAGTAATCAACTCCGGCGGACTCTTCGAAAGATTTTATTAGTAACATTCTCATCAAATTGTTATTTTCTATATATCACACGTTTCTTACGAATTTCTGATTCGATATTCATTTAAAGTGTAATTTTCTTTGTAAAAATCATAGCAATTGCAAATCTTTTTTCTCTAAACTTGTTAACGAAAGAATCAAACTTTATCCCAAACCTTTTTTTAAATTTATACATAGCCTTGTAACAAAAAAAAAGGGCCCCGCAAATATGGGGACGGAAGCAAATATTTTATCAATGCGCTAGAGGACAATGGAGGGCTTCCTTAGGGATACTATTGTGAATTTCGTTAGAAAGAGTTAATGCGGGGTTACGGTTCAATAGATAAATGCCAATAGATTTCCTCTTACGTTTGGCTTTGTAATACTGTTTTTTCTTGTGGTTTACGATAATCAATGTTAATTGATGTATTTTTACATCAATATATTACTTAGCTATTATTAACTTTTGTTATGAATAGACTGCATGAGTAAGCGTTCTCCGAAAAAGGAACCTGTACACAAATACTGCTTTGAAAGATAAACTCAACCACATTGTATGCTAAAAATAAACAAAATGTTTTATGGCAAGTAGTCAGCATAAATTTCGTCAGAAATCTTTTTACATTATTAAACCCACCAATAAAATAAAGAGAGAGAAAAAGACCCAAAAAAAAAGAAATTTTTACCTTCGGGTGTACTATTTGAAACCTTATTACCCTCCATATTCAAGATTCAATTTAATTACATGATCATATACAATTTACTAATTATATACAAATAAGATTTAAATGAGTATCCCTTTATATTAGGAATTGAATAAGTAATATCAGTTATTTCATTATCTCTTTATACTTGCCTCTCTAAAATTCCAATCAAAACTTACTATCTTAATACAATTTTAATACATATCAACAACTTTATATAAAAAGATAGTATTGATAACTTAAATATAAATTTTATACAATGATTCATACATTATACAACTTTTTTCAACTTTCATACAACATTCAAATAAAAAAATACATATAACTACAACGGAATACAAATTACATATAATTATTATACAACATTAGTACAATTCGTAAGTATATTGTATGTCATGTGTTCTTCTTCTTCGAGTTTCAATCTGAAATTCAACCAAAATCAATTCTAATCTTCACCAAAACACCCTCAAAATTGAGATATAAACTCCAAACAATATTCCCAATTGTTTGCAACAACACTCAATCCTTACAAATAATGGTTTTTGAAAACCCAAATTCGATTTCAAAACTTTTTAGTGGTTGTCAATGGTGGAGAGTCAAACACTTTCAAAATTTATTAATTGACAGTTTCAATTTGAACACCAATTGTGCAACATGAAAGAAAATTGCTAAGTTAAAACGATTGAAATCCATTTATGAATTCCATTAAAACAAACATAGCAAGAAAACATAAAAAAACATAGAACATCGAATGAAGAAAATTTGGGGGAGAAACAGAAAAGGAGAGTAGAGAGACAAAGAGAGAGAGTGTGTGGGCAAGTATAAAGCGATAAGGAATAACTGATATTCATTATTCAATTTCTAATATAAAAGGATACTCATTTAAAACTTATATGTATATAATTGATAAATTATATATGACCATCTAATTAAAAGAAATTTGAACAGGGAGAGTAATAAAATTTCAAATAATACGTATAAAGATAAAAATCCCTTTTGATAAATAAGGTTCAAATATCGTACAGGGACGAAAGATTCTCTTCCTACAAAGTGTGGCCCTCTTGGCTTATGGGGTCAGGAAGAGCGTAAGTCCACAGAGAACAAAAAAGAGCTCAAGTACGTACTTCACTATCTTGTTCCACGGCTAATCATAGGCTTTAACCTTTGCGTAAGCAACGGCAGCATTTCAGACGTTATTAGTGCTTTCGATGATTAAATCAAGTCAATAGGCTTATTATAGCCTTTGATTAATATATACCTAAATGAGGGAGAACCAACAAAGTGAAGGGACTGCAATATGTATTCACACCAAATAAAACAATCTAACAAGGCAAAAGTATATAACATAAACGTGAATAAGCAATAAGTGTCTATGAAAAAGCATGTGTTACACTCATCAATTTGGAGTAAATATTCTCCATTTATTTTTGTTAGACTGCATTAACGGTCATATAATGTATTGAAATTCTATATATATCCAATCAGATGATACGCATGACGCTTTGTTTATCTTTTTCCTGTATATCCTACTTTTAGTGTTTCTAAAATTCAAATACATATGGAGTACTAAGATATGATTAAAAAAATTGTAACAAGTGTTCTTTTTTCGTGTTATCAAATATTATGAGACATCACACAAATGAATGTTGTTCTTCCGCTTTAATTAATCTATCACCTTTGCTTGCTATTGTTACTATTTGTTATGGCTTTCTTTTTATTTTTTTCTTAAGTCGGGATCTATCGAAAACAATGTTTTTACTGTCGTCTCAGTCGTAAGGTACTGGTTTTTGTTTTGGTGTTGTTGTCTATCCCATAAATGAATAATATGTTAAGCTAAAATGAATCAATGTACACAGAACTTAAACCAAAATGAAATACACCTAAATATTCACCTCAGATTTATTTCCGTTAAAATAGTCTTGGGCTCTTTCTATTGATGCGACGTTAGTAAATGCAAGAACTTGATTTATAAAGCTTTTATAGACCATTTAATATACAACGACGAAAACTGTTACTATATCCAAACGCTCAGATTGTTTACTCAAGATCAATTCAAAAACTAAATAGCTAAGACCCGGAATTTAACACTACTAAAATCTTTCCTTTCATAAGTTGTTCATTTTGCATAAATAAAAGATAGAGATAGGATAAGAATATTAAGCTTACAATTTTAAAAAGCAGTAAGCATCTAGGAGTAGATTTCACAATTGTTTTCCTGATAACACACAGCTTTGCTTTTAATCCAATGGCTATTCAGTTGTTTCTAGGTTTGTGCTTCAAGAGCATCTTTCGAAGCTCAGCAGCATCAATTTCATTGGCAACTCCCTCTGGCCTGTAGTAACCGGTCACTGGATCTGGAACCCATGATGTCTTCACTGATTCCTCTCCGCTTTTGTTCATCATCATGTTGCTCCTTGGCACTCCTCCTTTTGCACTGCCTGAAACCGCCGCCGCCCCTTGTGATCCCGCTGCGTATCCACGCCTACACATACAACATTCACGTGCACATGTCAAAAAGAAAATCTCAATCACATCGACGACTAGAGGGTTGTTCAGATAGTCCCGCTCACCTACAACCAGGGGCGGATGCAATGTGACAGATGCGGGTTAACTTTCGACTCGAAGTAGAAATTTATGTGTAAAATTCATTAAAATTATAAAAAAAATGGATATGAACCGAGGTCATGTGTTCGGGTCACCAAAGGAATAATAACTCTAACAAAGAGGATCAAAGAGGAGGGGAAATCAAAAAAGATCACATCGACCGAAAAGCAGCATCACAGCAAATGATCGAAATTAGCGAAAACTCGACTCCTCCTATACCCTGTTTTCGTTCTGCCTAATTTCATAATAATGCTGGGAATGCACAGAAAGTATTCACTCGGATGCTATATAAATTTAGATAATTGAGAAAAAAAATTAGTATATAGATAGATATATACGATTAAACGCTTATTTATATGAGTACATGTTAACATAAAAAGTTTAAAGGGTGCAGCCCGATTCACGCTCATTAATTTAAAACATTGGATGGACTCTGTTAAATACAGGGGAAAAGGGATCGGAACATTCATATACTTAGTTCTTTTATCCAATGGATAAAAGGCTGTTACGGTCATTACCTGCTAAGAAAAGCAGAAACAGAGTCGGAGACGAAAGCAGAGAGGATCTTGGTGTTAGATAAAGAGCGAGCCATTTTTCTTAATGGTTAGAGTCGGAGCGAAAGAATTTCAAAGGAAGAACGCAGCAGCGGAAGGAATTTGATCGTGGAGTTTCCGCAGCGGCGAACTGAAATTCTCTAGCTTCGACTCTCTGATTATTCTAGGGTTACAACATATATGAGGAGCAATGTGGAGAGGAGGAGGAGGTATATATAGAGATGGAGGAGAAGATGGAAACAGGGAAGGAGTCTTGGACTAGGGTTTAAAGTGGGGCCACGTGAAAGTGGGCCCTCTATTCAGACGCAAAGGTCCTTTCCTGCATTGACACTTGGCCGGTGTATATAGGCCTCTATAATTATTATAGAGTTTAAGTTATTACATGATCAATATTAAAAAAGAATTACACTATATATCACCCAAAAGATCTTCATAAAAAGTGAAATTTATGATCTTAAAATTAAGATAAATCGCTATCTGTTACATCAATAAAATATGATCTTATAGTTTTTTTTTGTGATAACGGTATATATAATATAAACTCAATTGATTATAGTTACTTGTATATAAAAAGTGATATCAATAATTTAAAGTTAGAAATTTGCTATTTGATACAACATATTAAAATACTTTAATTGTATACAAGATAATACTACTATAATAGTACATGTTACGGCTTGTTTGGATGGTTGTTCATATTGTTTCATAATATTTTAGTTGTTATTTTATTATTTAATATACTGTGAAGAAATATAATAAAATTTATACAAAACCAAAAGATACACATCATACAGTAATCAAATAAATTATTTGTTCTTTATTTATTATTTATTAAATTAGGAAGTACTTAGTATTATCCATTAACTAATGTAACTTGTTATTAACTTCTCAATTGACTTAATATTATTAGATTATCATATGAATTTTTAATGAATTATCAGTTTATTATAACAAAATAAATATATAATTTTGTATTACTCTAGAAAATAATACAAGGAATATAATATTTACTCTTTTTATTTCAAATACACTCTTATCATTACAAATTACCTATACAAATCTATAATGTAGATAAAGATTTTATCATAAATTTAGTTAATTTTTTTCTTTAAAGTGCAGACATTTAGGATGACCTCATGCTTCACTATTCTTTTAATATAATATAATGAAGTTATATTATGTGGTGGATACTTTCCACTTTAAAATAGAATATGTTTCAGAATAAATAATTTTTAGTATATAGAAATTATTATTTTCGTAAAAAAATAGTTAAGTATATTTAAATTCAAATTCAAAAAGAATAACTAATTATTTATAATATATAATGCATAATTTAATATTTTTAAATTTAAAGAAACTAACTATAAATTGCCAAGTGGCCTATTCTGAGGCTGCCACTTGCCTTAATGTGGAGTCTTTGTCTCTCCTTTTATTATATATATACTAGATACTAGACAAGCTAATTGGTTAGTCGTGTAACTTATATCTTTTTAAAAAGATTTTATCTTGCATTGTACAAAATTGTTCAAAAAATTTCTTAAATTTCATAACACACAAATATATTCATGAGTGGGGCCAGTGACACGCCAAGTCTCACTAATTCTATGGGATCGGGCTAGACGCTTCAGCATTACCATTATGGGATCAGGTCGTGCATTATGACATATTACGAGATGCATATGTGGTTCTTGTCGGTCGACTCTCGGTAGTGTACACAATTGTGGGATAGAGTTGAACGCCTCGGCTGGGATCGCGTTGTACGCCACGGTAGAAAATCGTGCCATTACTCCTACGGGATCATACTGTTATCCTTGATAGAATCATGCAAAATATTTGATAAGGAGTCAATGTGCCGATGAATTTTCCTAACTTGAGATGTGATGTTTTATATAGTGTTGACCATTTTGTATTCCATTCGAGGTAGTATTCAGTTTTTGAGGACCTCGTATTCTTTCTTCTATTGAGGATCGTGTTATGTACGTATATATGTTTTCACCGCTTTACTTTACATGCTTCAAACCTGTCTGCTTTCACTGCATTTGACTTACTGGACCACTAGTAAGTGTCAATGTCGATCCACCATCACTACTTCTTCGGGGTTAGGCTAGATAATTATTGGGTACGCGTTGATTTATGTACTCATACTACACTTTAGAACTGATTATGCAGGTACTAAGACGGGTACATTTGGTGGTCAAACAGGTGCGTAGGCGCGTTTGTAACGACCCGACCAAGCATTTTGGTTTCTAGATCCCTGTTCCCCTAATTAAGACTCCCCCTATATATTTTTACTGTTTTATGACCGGCGGGGATGGTTGGTTTAGGTTTGAAAGGGTTCGGGTTGAAATCGGAATACTTAGTTCCTTAATAGTAACATGTGTGGTTAATTTTGACTTGAGTTAACTTTTGAGTAAACGACCTTGAACCGGAATTTGATTATCCCAACAGGTTCGTATGATGATTTTGCACTAGAGAGTGTGTTGAGATTGGGTTTCGGATAACCCATGAACGTTTTAGTGCTTAATATTGAAAGTTGGCGCATTGAAAGTTTTTCAAATTCTTTAAGGTTAGTTTGGAGTAGACTTTGGTGTTATCAAAGTCCGTTTGGAATTCCAAGCCTGTGAATAGTTCCGTATGGTGATTTATGACTTGCATGGAAAATTTGGCGTCATTTCGAGTTGATTTGATAGAAATCGGACGTGCGCAAGTGTTTTTAGAAGTTTTTGAGTTTCATGTTGATTCATGCGTTTTGGCATCTGATTCATAATTCTAGATGTTATTTTGGTGCTTCGATCGCGTGTGCGAGTCGAATTACGTTGTTGGATGTGTGAGTGTATTTGGATGGGGTCCCGGATGCGAAACGGATTAGAATCGGACTCGAATTTGGACATGGAAAACGGTTGGTGCTTTAGGTCTAGTGCGGTCGCACCTGCATGGATTTGGCCACAGGTCCGAGCTCGCAGAATCGGGCTTGTTGTCGCAGAAGCGTCTTGGGAGCGGGTGACAAGTGGTGCGCAGAAGCGAAGAATTTTCCGCAGAAGCGAACTCGCTTCTACGATGAATGGACCGCATATGCGAAGGAAGGCCATCTAGGCTTGGGTTCGTAGGTACGACCAGACTTTTCGCAGAAGCGGGCTTGAAGAAGCGAGACTTAGTACGCAGAAGCGAGGCGAGCTGGCCTGGGAAAGGACCGCACCTACGAGGATTTTCCGCAGAAACGGAGCCGCATATGCGACTGTTTTGGTCGTTGGTGCGTAAATCGCTTGGGCAGTGAGGTTTTTAATATGATACTTAGGCCATTCTTCCTCACATTTAATTTGGTCTTGGGCTATTTGAGAGAACATTTGAGGGGGATTCTCATCAATATCCTAAGTAACTCCCACCCATTTTCAAGTTAATTATGTGGACTTTAGGTAGATTAAACATGGAAAATTTGTGAAAACTTGTGGTATTTGTGAAGAACCTAAGGTTTTGATAAAAATGAGATTTGACCACGAAATTGATTATGGAATTAAGTAAAAATTATATATTTGAGTTCGTGAGGATGTGGGTAGTATTTATCTTTGAAAATTTCCTAAATACGGGCACGTGGGCTCAAGGGAGAATTTTTAAGAATCTTCCAATTTGAGTTGGGTTATGACTCTAAATTATGAACTTTTGAGTATAGATTGACTAAATTATATAACACTTGACTAGTTTCGGATTTTACGGCCTCGACTTGAGGCTTTTAAAGCGGATTAGTGGACCGAAAGAGAGCTTGGAAACGAGTTAAGTCTATTGCCTTACATTGCAATGGGAACTCATCCCCTTAGGTGTATCTTTGTTGTGTACTACTTGTGCGGGGAGATTCATACGCATGAGGTGACGAGAGTCCGTACATAGTCATATTCCATGATATGTCCGGGTAGACTTAGGTCTACATCATGATTTAATTGTACTGTTGTGTTTATCATGCACATTAATTGTCTTGAATAGAGCTAAGACTAGGGAATTAAAGTTGCAATTATCGACTTAGCCTTCTTATTTTGGAAAATTGAGGAATACTTAATAACTATGAAAAATCCATGTCTTCTCGCCTCGCAACTATTTATTGTAGTTGCTTTTATTTGTCTCATTGATACCTGTTGTATGTTCACCATGTCAACTTTATGCATTTTTATTATTATTATTGACCTCTAGTAAGTGTCATGTCGACCCCTCGTCACTACTTCTTCGAGGTTAGACTAGATACTTATTGGGTATGCGTTGTTCTTCGTACGAACGCTACACTTCTGCATTGATGTGCAGGTACTAAGACAGGTTCCGCCAATGGTCACGCGAACGCATAGCGCGATCATCTACGGAAACTTAGTGGCGAGCTTCTTGCCTTGCTACGATTCGCATCACCAAAGTCTCTTTCCACCAAGTTTATGATTCCTTTATATCACTTTCGGACAGTAACTTTCGTCGTTTCGCTCATGTACTTGTGACACCGAGTTTTGAAGATTTGTAGCACTTATTTACCGTTGTATTTTTCATTTCTACCACCACAGAGTATGCACGTAATATGTTGGTATTTTGTTTAAAACGATTTGTCATAGTTGCATGAATTCTAGTTTAAAGTGTTCTCTAAAAAGGAAAAACTTTCGTATTAAATTGCTAAAATGGGGTAAATCAGTTGTAGTTACACTTGTGGGATTGATTAACGGCGGTGTTAGGTGTTGTCTTGACCTATTACGAATTTGGGTCGTGACGACTTGGTATCAAAGCTTTAGGTTCACATAGGTCTCACGAGTCATGAGGAGGCCTAGTAGAGTTTTGCGGATCGGTATAGAGACGTTTGTGCTTATCCTTGAGAGGCTATAAGGTGTTAGGAAACTTCCCTTTCTTAATCTCATATCATGCAGTTGATCTCATACTAAGTGCTTTTCTATTGATCTCTCACAGATTGTGAGAACGCGCACGGCGGATGTACCAGGCGGTCGAGGGGTTGCTCCCCCGTTGCTAGATGCCGAGGGTGGGCTCCAGCTCCAGTCAGAGGGCGAGGGTGCCTTAGGGTTTCTCATGTTGTATCACCAGAGGATCAGTGGGGGATCATGTTGCTGAGGAGTATGATGAGGCGCCTGCAGTTGTGCCAACCAGCAGATTTCATGACTGTGCCGAGATTCCAAGAGGTCATGGGTCGTATGTTGTGGTTCACGGACTCTATGACGCATGCTAGTTTATTTCGAGTGGACCTTGCCACATATCAGGAGGAAGGGGGAGCACAAACCCCTAGCGCTCAGGCTCCAGGGCATGCCACTACCGTTTATCAGACTCAGGTGCACTATCTATGGGCGGGTCCCATCCTGTCTTAGCAGCTATGCCAGAGGTTGTACCAGTCATGACCGATGATCAACAGAAGCGTCTGTGCAGATGGAATAGGCTTCTTCCTCTACCTTTAGGGATGAGCGGTCAGAGAAACCCTAGGATTTCATTGACCGGTGTGAGGATAGGCTCAGGAACATGGGGATATTAGAGTCCAACGGGGTGGACTTCACCACTTTTCTGTTTGAGGCTAAGGCCCGTAGATGCTGACATGCTTATCTTCTTAGTAGGCCAGCAGATTCACCTCCCTTGACTTGGGATTAGTTTACACATCTATTCTTGGAGAAGTATATACCACCCTTCTAAGAGAGAGAAGCTTCAGGGTCAGTTTGAGTGACTCCGTCAGGGTCACATATCTGTCACCGATTATGAGGTGAGATTCACTGACTTGTCTCGTCATGCATCTATTATACTTCCCACATATTCAGAGAGGGTGCGGAGGTTCAATGCAGGTATGCACCCTAAGATTCAGGTACCTATGGCCCATGAGGTAGAGATGATGACTATCTTTCTTCAAGTTGTACATATAGTTCATATGATCGAGCGTATTCGCAATCGTAGTGGATAGTTTGAGTCGAGGGACAAGCGGCCTAGGCAGATTGGAGGATTCAACAGGACCATGCAATCAACACCACTACCTGCTTGGAGTGATCCAACATGACCCTATTTCAGTGTCATTCTATAGAGTACTTACCGCCCGCCAGCTATCCAGGGTTCCTCAAGTGGGTATTCAGGCCACCAGGGTCAGACTTCAGGTCAACATTCTAGCATTCCGAGGGGTTGTTTCGAGTGCGGGGATCTTGTCCACGTGAAGAGGTTTTTTCTCAGACTTCGGGGCAATATTGAGCAGCACGACTATCGGCCCATGCTTACCGCACCAGCTACCACACCGCCCGGTTGCCCGGCTAGAGGCGTAGGACGGGCGGACAGGGGTCGTCCTAGAGGTGGAGCAGTCATATGGCGCTCCGGCTAGGTTCTACGCCTTTCCAGCCAGACCAGATGCAGTAGCCTTAGATGTCGTGATCATTGATATTATTTCTGTCTACGGTAGGGATTTTATGGTACTATTTGATCCAGGGTCTACGTGTTCATATGTGTCGTTTTCGTTTGCTCATTTTTTGGGTGTTCCTCGCGAGTCCTTGGGCTCTTGTATATGTATCCACGCCGGTGAGTGATTCTGTTGTTGTGGATAGGATCTACCGGTCTTGTATCGTGACTTTTTGTGGTTATAAGACAAGAGCAGATCTTCTATTTCTCAATTTGACAGACTTTGAGGTCATCCTGGGCATGGACTGGTTGTCTCCATATCGTGACGTCCTTGATTGCCATGCTAAGACTGTTACCTTGGAGATACCATAGTTGCCTAGATTGGAGTGGAAAGGTTCATCTGTCAGTGCATCTATTTGGGTTATCTCTTTCCTGAAGGCTCGACATACGGTCAAGAAGGGTTATTTGGCTTATCTAGCTTATGTCCGGGATACTGTTATGGAGACACTGACGATTGAAGGATGAATTGGTATCGGAATTTGATAATTTTAGTATGGTTAAACTCGTATCGGAATGGGTGTTCGGGTTTTGTGAATTTTGTCGGGTTTTGAGGTGCGGGATCGAGGGTAGACTTTTGGGTTGATTTTTAGTTTTTGATAAAGATTGAAGCTTTATTAGCCGGAATAGTTTCTTATGAGCTTTATTTATGCTCTGGAGTTATTTTGGCTAGATTTGAGCCGTCCATAGGTTATTTCACTCGAGAAGTTCATTTTAGAGT
>ML246917.1:0-23597 GCA_005239495.1 Nicotiana undulata
GAATTTAAAATATAATCCAAATTATTTATGAATTTAAGTTTGATAAAATTTATATGCCTACAGCCCTTTTTTGGGCCTTTTAAAAAAAAAAAATTAACACCTTTTCAATTTACAAATTTAACCTTTTCCAAAACTATAAATACACCCCCCCCTCTTCTTCATTTCTTCACTCATATCTCATTTCTCAATCTCAAATCTCAATTTCTCATTTTCTCTCATTCAAATTAAATCATGCCCCGTGATTCTAGAGTGCGCTCATATGTTTGGGAACACTTTGATGTGGTAGAAGAAAATGAAGAAGTTTACAAAGTAAAGTGCAGGAATTGTGGTATAATCTTAAATCTTCGTCCAAAGTGCACGGGCACAGGCTGTTAAGGAGGCATATGAAGAGTTGTCTTGAGCGTTCACCAGAAATTTGTTTGATTAATTGATTTGAGACAATTTGTGTTATTTTAATATTATTAGACGTATTATGCATTTATGCTTAATATTTTAGTTTGTTATTTTAATATTATTAGACGTATAAGTGCAAGGTTGAACTTTAATTTGAAGTATTAAATGTAAACTTTAATAGTTTAATTTGCAAGTTTTAGTTTATTATTTTAATATTATTAGACGATACCCAATTATTTAATGATATATTCAAATATAAGAATTTTAAAGTCTTTGCATCCTTTATTCAAACACTATTTTTATAAGTTTGTTTTTTTGTTTATATTTTTACGATAGTTATAACAAATACAAAAAAAAAAAAAAAAATATACTGTAAACCGGCCCGTTAAACCCCTAACCCATACAGTTTAGTTTTTACCCGTATTAACCCGAACCCGTTAAGAATAACCCGTAACCGGCCCGGTACCCCTACCCGTCTGGTTCAACAAAACCCCAACCCAGCCCGACCCGGCCCATCAGTTAGACACCTTTAATTTAATCCTAAAATGATAAATAAATTAAATAAAATACAAGATTTAACGTTGAAATTGAGATAAATTAGAAGACATCTTGGTTATGGGAGCAAGACTTCCGAAGACAACAATAAGAATGTCATTAGACAGAAAATAGAGTATTATTTAGCTTGGAATAATGTGTAGCATAAGTTTGTCAGAATTTTCGTATCTTACGATGGTTGTTGAAGTCACTATTTATAGCTATACCTAGGGAAGAAGGTCCTAGGATCAAGCCCCTCTTAAATGATAATAATGAGAGTCATTGATGAATGTGTAACGACAAGTCATGAACGTCTCAATTATCTGTAACAGATGTCTATTTAAATACCGAAGAATATTTTTCATTGAACGTCATCAGGTGACAAGTATTTGTTGGCTCTCGTTGATAATGTTCCTTTCGGGGTCTACCCGATGCCAATCGAAATTGTTGTCCTCGGTCTTAGTTTCCACTCGCTTCATTTTTCGCCTCTTCCCGATTCCACGTGTCACTCTGTCATTCGAGTACTTAATGTGAATCAGTTTTACCCTGTAGAATCTGTAGGTTGATTTTTTATTTTTTTTTGTCTAAGTTTATTTTTCGTAGCCTGATATGTAAACTCACGAGAGTGGGCAGGAAACAAAAGGGCAAGAGGAAAATGTGGCAAAAATATAGTGGTAGAAGTGGGACCCACTAGTCCAAATGTCAAACAACCAAGAGTCTGTGACTTGGCATGTCTTCACATATTTGTTGTAAAATTTCTCAATCTCAAAACCTCAAAACCCCAATTTTAGTTATGTTCTCCCGTGAAAGAGAGAATTCTTGCAGACAACGACTGATTGATCAACCTAAACTTGCCACGTGTTTCCACTTTTAACCTTTTACGAACCACTTTTTCAGTATAAATTTGCAGCCTCAACTTCAGATGATTCTTGTGTCTTGCCACAAAAACACACACACACACACAAATAACACTACAGTACTATATTTTTCTTTTTGTTCCTTCAATATTTTCTCAATTCCCACCTTCAATGGAGATACTTCGCTTATTATGGCTTACTATTATGTTGTTATTCCTTAGTCATTTAATCAATGTGGAAGGAAGACATCATCTTTCCAAGAAACCAAAGAGCAAAAATATTAGTTATGCTCCTAGTCCTGATGTTCATGTTGATGAACAACCACCAGCTTCTTCTCCTGGTAGTACTGTTGTTCCGTCGGACCCGAGTTACGAAGGTCCTACTGGCTCGACTAATTCAGATTCTGGTTGCGTTTTTGACGTGACAGAGTACGGAGCCATAGGAGATGGCTCAACGGATGACACTGATGCATTCAGAGCTGCTTGGAAAGAAGCATGTCAAGTTGAATCAGCTGTGGTTTTGGCTCCTGCTGACCATGTTTTTATGATCACTTCTACCATTTTCTCTGGCCCTTGTAAACCAGGACTTGAATTTCAAGTAAGACCATACATGTCTTCTTTTTCTTTTTCCTTCTTATTAAATAATATTTTAAAAATATTTCTCTACTCTTCCTCTCATATGTGATGGGAGACTTAAAAACAGCAGCGAGCCAGGAATTTTAGTAAGGGGATTCAATAATTTTAAACCTAAGACTTATTTATTTATTTATAAGTAGATATTTTGTTCTATATTATTTTTATTTATTTAATTTTATTTAGGGTCATAGCTAAACGGCATTTTCTTTCTAATAAAAAGAAAAGAGAAGCTAATCTTGTTTATTTAACTGACATATATATTACAAAGTCTATTGATTATAGTATTCCATTTTGAATGTATATATTTCCTAGTATTCAATTATTCCTAAAATTTCTATATTTACAACAACGATAAAAAATCCAGTTTAATCTCATAATTAGAGTCGGGGAGGTAGTGCGTACGCAGAACTTACCCCTACCCTATAAAGGTAGAGAAAATTTGATTATTTAGACTTTTGAAAATTTAACATTTTCAAATGCAAAACTCAATTTGAGAAAACAAAGGCGTATACAATAATTAATTGTGTTCGTATTTGCACGTTATAAATAGGTAAATGGGATCCTAATGCCACCAGATGGACCAGATTGTTGGCCAAAAGAAGATAGTAACAAGCAATGGCTTGTGTTTTACCGACTTGATAATATGACTTTTACTGGTACTGGTACTATTGAAGGAAATGGTGAAAAATGGTGGGAATTACCTTGCAAACCTCACAGGGTAAGTCTTTTTTACTCCTTTCGTTTTTGGGTGCATTTTTAATTTAGAAAAATAAGAAGAAGAAAGAAGAGAAAAGTGTCCGTGATAATATTAGTGTCTTTCTCTCTCTCTCTCTCTTTCAAATAGGATTATTTCAATTTACGTCATTTTTCATATGTTTAAAAATTAGATTTAAAATATATACACTGGCAGTGTAATAATATTTTTATAATATTAGTGTAATTTGACTTGTTATAACAAGTTATTTATTACTAATATTAGTTACATGCAGTTATCGAATATTTTTTTATTTATGAAATGTGCACATAACTTAATATATTAACAAGCATAGAGTTAGATGATTCTCGTGAATGGTTTGTGTGGTAATCAATACAATTCAATTTGTCATTTTACAGGGACCAAATGGCTCAACTTTACCTGGACCATGTGATAGCCCTGCTGTAAGTTAGCTTCATTTCCTCTCTTTTCTCAAAAGATACTTCTTTGGTTTGGTTTGTAATATTAATTGTGATATAAAATTTAAAATTATATGCATCCTATGTTTAGTTATTAATATTAATTAAAATCGGTATAAATTTTATACTAAATTATACTCCCTCCGGTTCATAATATGTGATTTTTGGCCTTTTTTTATGGCCCAAAGTAAACAATTTTTCCAGATTTCAAGGATAAATTAATTATTATTTTTCTATATTGTCCTTGGAGTAAATAATGTTGGAGTATGTGTTAGGAGTGTTTATGTGATAGTAAAGGTTAATATGGTCAATTTTGTTCCTAATTAAAGTTAGAAGATTTTTTTTTAATCAGTGTGCAAACAACCAAAACATCACTTATTGTGGACCGGAGGGAGTGATATTACTTCTATTCCCACTTGTTCCGAACCAAACGATTCCTTTAAGCGTTTTTTTCTTCATTCCAATTTTATCATGTATTAGTCTGAGCGTCCTTCTTATCCATAGCGGTAGTATTAGTGTTAGTTTTATATTTTCTTATTCGTAAATTTTTATTATTATTTGTTGTTTATTTCATTTTGATATTTTTATTGAATTGCTGGTGTTACTGTTTGTTGCTACTGCTTCGTTTTTTCTTTTCTTTGAGTTAACGGTCTACTGAAAATAGTATTTATACCTTTTCAAGGTAGGGGTAAGGTCTATGCTCACACTATCCTCCCTAAACTTGTGAAACTTCGCCGAAATTATTGTTGTTATTGTTGAAATTTTTATAATGTATGTTTTGGCAGATGATAAGGTTTTTCATGAGCTCCAATTTGGTGGTGAAAGGTTTAAGAATACAAAACAGTCCAATGTTCCACATGAAGTTTGATGGGTGCGAAGGAGTACTAATTGACCAATTGTCAATTTCTTCCCCTAAACTTAGCCCAAATACTGATGGAATTCACATTGAGAACACCAAGTCTGTTGGAATCTACAACTCCGTTATAGCCAATGGTACATTATCCTTTCTCTCTATAATATTTTCTTTGTATAAACTTACTCGCTCTCGACATTAAGAGGCGAAGCTAGTTTATAAGGTGTGGGTTCAGTCGGACCGAATCTCTTTTGCTTAAATATATAGTATTTGTATTAAAAATTTATTAAATATATATAAAAATTCAATTACGAATTTAATAACTAGGACGAGTTATGATTTTCGTAGTAAATTTAAAACATATAAATTTGAAATTCTGATTCCGCCTACGCGGATTATGCCATTTATTATTAATGAATGAAATCTGGTTTTATCAGGCGATGATTGTATATCAATTGGACCTGGTAGCTCAAACGTTGATATTGAAGCCGTCACATGTGGGCCCAGTCACGGGATCAGGTACTTTTTCTGTTTCTATTTTTCGTGGAAACTTGACCTACTGTCATTACTCTCAATTTATGAATTAAATAACACAAAGCTGAATCTTATTTTTCTAATAAGGACAAGATTTGTCTTTTTTTCATCTTCTTAATCAATCATGTCATTGGGATGGATCACAAGACTAGAATATATCAAACCTCTCTTTTTCTCCACCAAGCTATTTGGATTTGTTAGTCTCTAAAAAAATAATTTACCTCTAATTTTAGAAGAAAAAAAAAAGATTTTTAAATAATAAGATTTGCAAAATACATGCTCCTTCCATTTTCATTTGCCATGGAGTAAGTAATTTTTGCACAAAATAGCCGGTCAAATTCATTATTTACTTGTTCCAACCTTTATACATAGATTATACTTAAATAGCTGCCTATACTAGCGTTTAACTTAAAATAGCCTGCAGATGTATAGTAAATATATAATCCATATATAATATGTATATAATTATGTATAATCTATGCATGCTTGCTTAGAAAAACAAACAATTTCTTCAACCGGTTATCTTATATTTTTGAACAATTTTAAAAAAGTGGAATACTTCCATTTTCATTTGCTCCCCAATCAGTAGCAAAATCAAAGTAATATCAAATCTATATAGAGTATATAATTTTCCGGTAAAGGGTGATCCAATAATGGCGTATATTTTTGTGCAGCATTGGGAGCCTAGGGGTGCACCATAGCCAGGCATGTGTCTCAAACATAACAGTCCGGAACGCCATAATACGAGACTCAGACAACGGAGTAAGAATAAAAACATGGCAAGGAGGGTCAGGATCAGTAACAGGATTATCATTCGACACAATACAAATGGAAAATGTGCGCAACTGCATAATCATAGACCAATATTACTGCATGACAAAAGGCTGTCAAAACGAAACATCTGCAGTTTGTGTTAGAGACATTTCGTACAGGAACATTAAAGGCACGTACGATGTTAGAAGTGCTCCTATTCATTTTGCCTGCAGTGACACCATTGCCTGTACTAATATTACAATGTCTGAAGTTGAGCTTCTTCCACATGAAGGCGAGCTCGTCGATGATCCTTTCTGTTGGAACGCGTATGGAATTCAACAGACGTTAACGATACCTCCTATTGATTGTTTACAAGATGGAATGCCTCAGTCAATTGGTGAGGATGCATATACCTGCAGCTCATGATCCATCACTTTACTAGTATTTTGTTTTGTTATATATAGCTGTATTTTATAAGCTATTTTTTGTAGGTCATTTTGCTATATAGTACTTTGCTAGTCTCCATCCCAGTTGTGGTTAGTGTCCCCTGTGTGATGATGATAATACTATTTGTAGCAGATATATATATGGTCTATTTTATTGACTTATTTTCTGTACTAGAGAGTGAAAATGAAATGTCTACTAATAAAATGAGTTACTCTAAAGAGCAGCTTCTTTATCCATCATTTTCATTGCAATTTCCAAATAGTAGCAACTAAAAGCAGCGCAGCAGAGTGGATGGATTTTTCAACAGAAGCAACGGACAACCATATAAAAGGAATAAGATGAAAGAAAGAAAACAGACAAATGCAAAGAGAGAGGTAAATACCATAGAGTTTTTTTCCAACATAGTCATGCTCTTTTATTAGGATTTCCTCACCCTAGTCCTTTGCACAATACATGCACACATTTCTAGCAAAACCAAAAAGTTCATTAGCGGGACCACAACAAAGACAGTGAAATTGCATCTCAGTTCTTCCGGATGGCCGGTTGATATCAATGCGAGCATGTCACAGCCTACTCAACTGCAAGTATTTTTAGCAATTGATATCAATATGCTTGGTCCGCTCGTGGAAAACAGAGTTGGCAGCAATCTGGATAGCAGATTTGCTATCACAATGGAGAGGCACATGCAGGTGCAACCTAACATTGAGATCTTTGAACAAGCCAAGAAGCCAAGTAATCTCAGCGACAGTCGAGGCCATGCTCTGTAGAGCTTCTTGGGACTAATATGAGGACCAGTGAGAGACTTGATGAAAATATCTGCAAGCTGATCATTCGACTTCACAAACTTTGTAGTAATATGTCCTTAGAGTTTCTTTTGTCTGACGAAGTGACTGTCAATCTCAATATGTTTAGTTCTCTCATGGAACACATGATTCGATGCAATATGAAGGACCCCTTGATTATCACACACAAGCTCCATTTGGCTGCTCTCACCAATTTCAACTCTTTGAGCAATTGTTTGATCCAAACTAGCTCACATGTTGCTATAGCCATTGCTCGACATTGTGCTTCTGCACTAAATCGAGCAACGCCATTCTGTTTCTTGCTCTTCCAAGACACCAAGTTACCTCCTACTAAAACACAATATCCAGACATAGAACGTCTATCAGAAGGTGATCCTGCCCAATCAACATATGAGTATCCAACGATCTGCTCATGGCCTCGATCCTCAAACAATAGTCCTTAGCCTCGAGCTGATTATATATTGAAGAATGCGGACAACTGCATCCCAATGACTATCACACGGAGAATCCATAAACTGACTTACAACACTCACAGGAAAGGAGATGCCAAGTCTAGTCACAATGAGGTAATTTAATTTACCAAACAACCACCTATATCTTGCAGGATCACTAAGCGGCTCCCCCTGCCCTGACTGAAGTTTAGAATTCGGATCCATATGAGTGTCAACAAGTCTACATCTTGTCATTCTCGTCTCCTCAAGAATGTTTAAGGCATACTTCCGTTGTGAGATCACAATACCTGAGCAAGACTAAGCCAATACCCAAAAAATACTTTAATCTGCCCAGATCCTTAGTTTGAAAGTGCTAAAAGAGAAGTTGCTTCAACTTAGTAATACCATCCTGATCATTGCCGGTGATAACATTATCATCAACATAAGCCACAAAAGTGATCAGCTTCACTACAAGTCATGCCAAACTCCTGAATAACTGTGCTGAACTTACCAAACAAGGCTTAAGGAGACTGCTTTAGACCATAGAGGGACCGACGTAACCGACACACAAGGCCACTAGACTCCCCTGAGCAAGGAAACCGGGTGGTAGCTTCATATAAACCTCATCCTCAAGATTACCGTGAAGAAAAGCATTCTTAATGTCCAACTGATAGAGAGGCCAATGGCGAACACCATCCATGGATAGAAAAATGTGGATTGATGCTATTTGAGCCACGGGAGAGAAAATATCATTATTATCGAGCCCAAAAATTTGAGTGTATGATCGGCTCTCACCCACACTACTATTAAAGTAGGAAGATGAGGGTCGGTGCAGCTTTTACCCGAAAGGTCGGGATCGAATCCTCAGGGAGTTATGATTTGGAGTGAGTTTCTAAGTTATCTAACAATGGTTCATGTTCTTGATTACACTTTTTATCATTGATGGTTTTGTACTATAACTATGATTTATACTAATAATGATTGCAATTGGACTACTAATATCTTTTTAGTTTGTTTTCTAAATGGATAAAGGCACTAGGGTTATGACTTCTACCTAGGCGGGTAATTAACGGATTCTAATACCTAAGGCAAAGATGTTATTCAGGGAGTTTATGATATAGCTAAATGCTCCAAAGTTACCCACTCTATACCTCTCCGTAGTTTGAGTGGCTATGCCTAATTGCCTTTCTCAAGGTCAATTGGGTGTCAAATTTGCACAAGCAATATGGGCTCAAGTAGGGTTTTACTCTCTCGAGCTTTAACCCGTTAATTGGGACTATCAATTCTCATGACTTCATCCCAATTTCTTGTTGGGTTGATTTTCTAGACTCAAGTCCTCTTTCTCAAGAAGGACCCAAGTCAATTGAACACCAATTAGTGTTTGCAANCATCTAAGCCCTAATTTAGAGAACCCATTAATTACCCATACTAGGGTTGAGCCACAACCCTAGCTAAAGGGTTTATCTACTCATAATCAATGAAGAAATCACAGAAATAGATGAAGCAAGACCCATGTAATTAATTTATAAGCTAAAATATGAAGATTCAATGTTGAAACGAAGCAAAAATTGCAACAAAAGATGAAAAGAGACTATTCACGAGTTGCCTACTACTGCTGATACCAAGCATAACCTAAAGAAAATACAAAAGAAGTTATTTATACCCAGCCAAAAATTTCGGACAAAAATACCCCTGCGGGGTTACCGTGGACCGCGAAGAATGGACCGCGGTCCGCGTGGACTTCTTGGCCTCGTGGATTATATCTCTGAAACTTCTTTACCGCGGACCGCGTAAAATGAACCGCGGTCCGCGGTGCCCCTTAGTCTTCAAAATCGGGTCCTCTAAATCTTACCACCGCGGACCGCGAAGATTGGACCGTGGCCGCGGTGGTCTTTGCCTTTGAAAAACTTCTTCTCTGAACCTCACCACCGCGGACCGCGAAGAATGGACCGCGGACGCAGTGGACACTTGAGGTAGGCCTTTTGTTGTTCTTGGTTCTTGTGCAAGATTCACTCCTTTTTGAGCAGATGTTTGACTGTTTTTCATCCGTTTTGGCTCAATCCCTGCAACAAGCACAACATGTAAGCCTTTGGGGCTATTTTACGTACAAATGTATCCAAAACTTAAGTAGTTAGAGTATAAAACAAGGTAAAATCCCTAGTTATCAATGTACTCTTTGGCAACAAGACGAGCCTTAAGTCGATCAACCTGACCATCTGGACCAACTTTGACTGCATACACCCAATGACAACCAACAGTCGACTTACCCGAAGGAAGAGGAACAAACTCCCAAGTACCACTCGTATGTGAAGCAGACATCTCGTCGATCATAACTTGTCCCCATCTGGGATGATACAATGCGTCATATGTAGACTTAAGGATGGAAACAGAAGAAAAAGGTGATACAAATACACAATGGGGTGATGACAGACGATGGTAACTTAAACCGACAAAATGGGTAGGATTAAATGTAGATTGTATAGCTTTACGTAGCGCGATCGGTTGACTAGGTAGAGACAAGTCTACAGTATTAATAGGGTCAGGTGCAAGACTTGAATTAGATGGGCCTGATGTTGGGCGCGGACGACTATGATAAGTCACGAGTGATGGAGATGCATAAGGTTGAATTGGACTAGGTGGTGGAATTGGAGCTATAGGTGGTGGAGCTGGAGTTGTAGATGAAGATAAATGGGAGATAGTGACTGATTCTCCAAAAGATGAAACTGGTAGCACCTCAAAAATATCTAAGTGATTACCTCGACCTGTGAAGTATGATTGGGTTTCAAAGAAGGTAACATCAGCGGATATAAGGTACCGCTGGAGGCCGGGAGAATAACATCGATACCCCTTTTGCGTTCTCGAGTAACCTAGAAATACGCACTTAAGAGCATGAAGGGCTAACTTATCATTCCCTGGGGTAAGGTTATGAAGAAAAAACGTGCTCCCAAAGACATGGTGGAAGAGAGAACAAAGGTAAGTGGGGAAACAGGACAGAGAATGGAACTTGATTCTAGATAGCTGAAGATGGAATACAATTAATAAGATAGGAAGTTGTGAGGACTACATACCCTAAAAAACGCAACGGATTATGAGATTGTATGAGTAGGGTACGAGCAATTTCAATAAGATGTCTATTCTTTCTTCCAGCTATCCCATTTTGTTGAGATGTGTACATACAAGATGTTTGATGAATAATCCCATGAGAGTTCATAAACTGCTGAAATGGGGAAGATATATACTCTATGCCATTATCACTACGAAATGTGCGGATAGAAACCTCAAATTGATTTTGAATTTCAGCGTGGAAGGTCTTAAAAATGGAAAATAACTCAGACCGATTTTTCATCAATCATATCCAAGTGCATCTGGAATAATCATCAATGAAACTGACAAAGTAGCGGAATCCCAAGGTAGAACTGACTCGACTAGGACCCCAAACATCTGAATGGATTAAGGTAAAAGGTGACTCTGCTCGATTATCAAGACACCGAGGAAAATGGGAGCGAGAATGCTTACCGAGATGACATGACTCACACTCTAGAGTGGACATGTGAGATAAACCAGGTACCATTTTCTGAAGTTTTGACAAACATGGATGTCCCAACCGTTTATGTAATAAATCTGGTGAATCAGTAACAAGACAAGTTGTTGAAGGACGACAAGATGTGAGTCCATATGATTTCACAAGGATAAGGTAATAAAGTCCATCTGATTCACGCCCAGTACCAATGATCCGGCCTATACTGCGTTCCTGTATAAAAACACGATCATCAAGAAATAAAACAGAGCATTTAAGTTATTTGGCTAAGCGATTAACGGCTATGAGATTAAAAGGACTACCAGGAACATAAAGAACTGAATCTAAAGGTAAGGAAGGAAGTGGACTTGCTTGACCTATTCCAGTTGCCAAGGTTCGAGACTCGTTGGCCATTGTAACCGTTGGAAGAGATTGAGAACATGAAATAGTAGTAAAAAGAGATTTGTTATCAGAAATGTGATCAAATGCACCTGAATCATTACCTAAGACTCGGAGGATGAAGATTGGGAGACACAAGTTACGCTATTAGGGACCTTTTTTCCCGTAGATAGATAGAGTTGGACACAAAAGCAAGTAGAAACTTGGATACGACTGTTAGAAAAATCAGAAATAATCGCCGGAATCTGGAAATATTTTTTGCTAGAAACTGGAAATAGTTGCCGGAAAATAAAAAAAAGTCGTGGGATTTTGGTGAAACCTTGATGGGTAGGGTCGGAATTGCAAGGAGATCATACTGTCCAACATAAAGTTTTTCAAAATTTGGCCGGAACAGGCCACACGCACCGACGCGTGGGATAGACGCGCCGCCGGAAACAGAACTTTGGCAGCGCCTGGGGGAGAATGGGTATTTTCTGGAGATCTTTCTGGGCTTTGGTCGTATCTCTCTTGGAAACCTTGTGGTGGTATTTTATTTTGCACAACACTGATAAATAGTGACTTTGATGCAAAACAATTATTTAGGTCATCGGAACATTGCACGGTGACTGAGTTGTCGCCACAATGACAGACAAGGAGTTCTCACCAATGCTCTGATACCGAGAAAGCATGAGAAAAAAAATCTATTATTGATGTTGATTGTAATACAATGAACCCTATTTATTAGTACACATGATATATAAACTACTCCTATTACGTATGGACTAAGACTAATTACATATATATTCACATAGCTATTCTAACAAGTGGTCAATTTGATATTCCATTGACGAGAGGCCTGCTTAAGCCCATAGAGAGACTTGAGCAGCCTACAAATATGTTGCTCCCCATGTGACCGAGTGAAGCCTGGAGGTAGCTGCATCTAAACTTCCTCAGTTAGATCACCTTGCAGGAATGCATTAAACACATACATCTGATAAATCCTCCACTTGTAAGCTGCTGCTAAAGATGAAACTGCTCTCATTGTCACAATTTTCACCACATGTGAACAAGTTTCTTGATAGTCAATTCCCTCTTTTTGGCTATAACCCTTGGCCATAAGCCTTGATCTTTTCAATGTCACCTGAAACTTTATACTTTATATCGTACACCCATTTGCATCCGATGGCTTTCTTCGCAGGAGGAAAAGGCATGATGGTCCCAATATGGTTGTCTTCTAGTGTTTGTGTTTTGGCTTTCATAACATCAACCCGTTTAGGGTTCTGTGCAGCTTCAGAGTAATTTCTTGTTCAATTTCTGTTAAGAGCTTAGCAAAAAGGCTCTGCTAGGAAGGTGCAAGAGCATTGTAGTTCAACATAGAAATGAGAGGATGCAAGCAAGTATTGGCAATCCTTTTGCCTTTGTCTGGTTGAACATAATCTTGAAACCAAATTAGAGTTTTACTAGGTCTGCTCGACCTTCTTAATGATTCTGAAGCAAGTATTTCAGGTTGAGAACGATAAGGGACTTCTAATGCAGCAGGAACTTCTCATACAATATGAGAATCTGGTGTAGACATTGTAGGGGTAATAGGACTTCTGATGCAACAGGAACTTTTGATACAACATGAGAAGTTGGTGTAGACATTGTAGGAGTAATAGGCTCAGGTGTGGCATGTTGTTTCAGTCCTTCATAGGAAGGGAAAATAAAAAGAAGCTTGAGGAAAAGCTGGAGTCACAACTTACAGTTGTTGTTGGAAAGGAAAGACTCATTCATTGAAGACCACGTCTCTGCTTACAAAAATGGACTTGTTTTACATGTCATACATCTTATAACCCTTCTGGGTAGAAACATAGCCTAGCAACACTAACTTGACTTCTCTAGGTCCAATTTGTTTCTCTTGACTAAGTTTGTGGCATAGCATAGACTAACAATGACCCTTATATATGACAAATTAGGAGGTCTGTTGAACAACAGTTCAAAAGGGTGATTTATTTCCTAGCACTGATGATGGAATTCTATATGTAATCAATAGACTGTTGATTCTATACAGTCTCCCCAGAATTTGAGAGGTTAATGCCCTAAAATATGATAACCCTAGAAGTTTGTAGAATGTGTCAATGCCTTCTTTGTACCACCCCATTTTTTTGTGGAGTATATGGACAAGAAATATGATGTAGGAGGCCATATTATTTGAACAATGCATCGAAGTGACTGTTAATTAACTCTGAACCATTGTCTGATCTGAAGATCTTTATCCTTTTGTTAAACTGATTCATGAACACTATTATAAAATCTCTCAACACAGTAATTACATCAGACTTTAGTTGCAACATAAAAATCCAAGTCCATCTAGAAAAGTCATCAATCAAAGTTAGAAAATATCTCATTCCATTATAGGTGGGCACCTTATAAGACCCCCAAACATCCATATGAATCAAATGAAACTGATCATTTGTCTTAGTACAAGTGATTGGAAAAGGAACTCTTGCTTGTCTAGTTAAGGGACAAAGGCACCGTGACTTATTGTAAAACTAGAATTGTCTCTAAAAACACTAATTTTTTTAGCACTGCCATAGGCACATGCCCTAATCTCCGGTGCCAAATAGCTGCATTCAACTCTCCAGAAACTGACATTGATCTTGGGCCTTCACTAAGTGGTTTCTTTTTTTGTGAATTTAGGACATATAAGCCATCTTCTTCCTTACCAATCTCCTGCACCTTCCTAGTGAAGAGATCGTCAAAGACAAAAAATTGGGAAAAAATATGGCACAACAATTCAAAACCTTTTCAGCTTAGACAAACAGAGAGGTTAAACTTAAAATCCGGTACACAAAACACTTTCTCAATCAAGTCACCTCCTGCTAAGTGACAATCTGCCACTTAAGTTATATTTGTTGATTACCCATTGGGCAACTGAACCTTCCCTAACTTTCCTACCGACATACCATTTTTCAAGACAGATTCATCACTAATTGTATACAGCCAAAATCAGAGAGTCCGATTTTGAAGCCACTGTGGCATGCCGCGCCTGGCCTCGAGAAGCTCGGAGCAGAGTTCGACGCTTGACCCCGAGGTGCATCCCTCGAGGGAGAATATCGAAGGTCCCATGTACTTTACGTCGGGGCAGTACAAATCAATGAACGTCATGGAAATGCGGGAACTTCCCAAGGGAACGTGGTTAGAGCTGACCAAGTCTGCAAGAATAGTACAAGTCCATACTAAGCCATTAAATAGTTGTACCAATAACATTACCTTGTCATAATTATACATGTACTATGTTGGGATTCCCCCCTCCTATATAAAGGGGACCCTTGTCATTTTGTAACACACATGAATATTCAATGCAACAAGACAAGTCTCTGCTTTCTTGCCTAAACGTGCTCAACAATTGTTCCATTGATTTATTACTTTCATTTATTGTGTTCATTAATTGTTCTTAATTTATTGCTCATTATTCATCATAAAGGGATATCCTCTAGGCCCCCAATATTGTTATTCCTTCATCGGCTGCTCGTTATTGAGCATAACAAAACAACTCGACCTCGTGGCCCTGTTCCAGCAAGCTCGAGGCCCAACCTAGTAACAACTAGGTTTGCATATCACTACTTTCCTTTACTATTATCTTACTTTTCTTATTCTCACTTAGCATCTATTGCCTAACAACTAGTATTAAAATAAATCACGTATTTTTAGAACCACAAAATCAAATATAATTGTCATTATCATTTTCGAGGTAAACAGTTTGGCGCCCACCGTGGGGCTAAAAATAATAGTGATCGTTTTAGTGCTGGTTTTCTCAAAACACAAGTTATTCTTCACACTTTTTCTTGTCCAAGAATCTTTTATTTCAGGTCAAAAAATGTCTAACTCAGTAAACACACACGAAAACAACGGTTCTGAGGACCATGGAGAGAACGATGTAGTGGCTTCATGTGCTGGTGTACCACTGCAAAACCCTGGGGTGGCACCAGCACCAATCCCCGTCGATATGGGCTCACGCAACGCTCAACATGTCAATATAAGCTCTCATACCGACGGAAGTGTGCACCGGTAAAACCAACATGAAGCACAGAGGACTCCAGCTGGGGAGGAAAGAGAAAATAGCCTTCATGTCATTTTTGAGATGTTATAGGCACAACAAGTGGCTATTGCTCAGTTGCAAAGTCAACAAAAAACTCCAAGCACAACAGCACCCGAAACGGCTCCTCGAGTCGAGCAGGCACCGGAAAGATCGAGTAACAACGGGTCAGCAGAAGACCCCGCCATAATGAAGATGCTCGAGGACCTCACAAAGAGGATTAAATCGGGAGAAAAGAAGATAGAAGCTAACGACAAAAATGTGGAGACCTATAACTCAGGGGTCGATCAGATCCCGGGCGCACCCCCGATCCTGAAGGGTGTAGATTCAAAGATGTTCGTGCAAAAACCATTCCCATAGAGTGCGGCTCTGAAGTCCATGCCGAAGAAATTCAGAATGCTCTATATTTAGAAGTATAACGGGACCACAGACCCCAATGAACACATCACCGCTTATGCTTGTACTGTAAAAGGAAATGACCTAAAGGATGACGAGATTGGATCTGTCTTGTTGAAAAAAATTGGAGAAACTCTGTCGAAGGGGGCCATGATGTGGTATCATAACCTACCCCTGAACTCGATGGATTCGTTTGCCATGTTAGCAGATTCTTTTGTAAAGGCACATGCCATTGCCATCAAGGTCGCTACGAGGAAGTCCAACGTCTTCAAAATCAAAATAAAGGGAGAATGAGATGCTCAGGGAATTTGCATCTCGCGTTCAGATGGAGAGAATAGAATTACCACAGTCTCCGATGATTGGGCAGTGAAGGCCTTCACTCAAGGCCTAAATGAACGAAGCTCAATAGCTTCAAAGAAACTGAAGAAAAATTTAATCGAGTATCCCACCGTAACCTGGGCGGATGTGCACAACAGGTATCAATCGAAGATAAGGGTCGAAGACGACCAATTAGGAGCCCCCTCGGGCTCAGTATATCCAAGCAGGCTCTTAGCTAAGGAACAAAGGTTTACAGAAAGGGAGTCGAGGCCAAGCAAGGAAAGGTATCAACCATACATCGAAGATCGAAGAAATGCCCCGAGGCGCAATATACCTCAAAACGATCGAAGGACGGATCGAGGTCCAGGTTCCCGGGGACTCATGAATAAAGTCGGGTTCGATAGGCACGCAAGGCCGGTAGAGGCACCCCGATTATCTGAGTACAACTTTTACATTGATGTTTCAGACATCGTATCAACCATAGCTAAAATCAAAGATACCAGGTGGCCAAAAACCATACTATCAGATCCTTCACAAAGGAACCCTAACTTTGTATACAATTATCACAGCACCCACGGTCATAGGACCGAGGATTGCAGACAGCTTTGAGAAGAGGTAGCCCGACTAATCAGCAAAGGGCACCTTCGAGAGTTCCTCAGCGACCGAGTTAAAAACCAATTTCAGGAAAGAGAGGCGAACAGGAAGAACAAACCAGAAGAACCACAACACGTCATCCACATGATCATTGGAGGGATCGACACCCTGCAGAGACCCGTTGTCAAGCGCACAAAAGTATCCATCACCAGGGAAAAGCGAACTCGGATTTACATACTAAAGGACACTCTCACATTCAGTGAAGAGGACATCGAGACCTTGTCTCAGCCTCATAATGACGCACTGGTAATTTATTTTCTCTTGAATAAATTTCAAATTAAACGGGTGCTCGTGGATCCAGGTAGCTCGGCCAACATAATCAGGTCGAGGGTGGTAGAGCAGCTCGGACTGCTCGACCAGATCGTGCCCGCCTCTCGAGTCCTCAATGGATTCAACATGGAAAGTGAGACAACGAAAGGGGAGATCACCCTCCCGGTCAACGCGGCCGGTACAATTCAAGACACCAAGTTTCATGTCATCGAAGGTGACATAAGGTACAATGCCTTAATCGAAAGGCCATGGATACACTGTATGAGAGCGGTGTCATCAACCCTTCATCAAATGATGAAGTTTCCAATGAAGGATAGAGTAAAAATAGTGTACGGGGAGCAGCATGCAGTAAGAGAGATGTTCGCGGTGCACGAAGTGGCACCGACATCAATGCCTTCTACATCGAAGGAGCCAAAGAACAAGCAAACAGCCAAGTAGCGTCCGCAACCTACATTCTCGACCACACCTAAATGAGTAAATAAAGGACCGTGCCGCATCCTCGGAACAAGCAATTTAAACATATCAAGGTGCAAATGCTATCACTGCTAAGGTACAACCCTCTCCTTTTTCATTTATGTTTTATACTAACCCATTGCAGGTGTTCGATTGACAGGAATCGACGCACCATCCAGCTTGAAGACCTTGGGTTTTAAAGCATGCGTTGCGCTCTTTTTCCCTTAGATCGGGTTTTATCCCAAACGGGTTTTACCGACGAGGTTTTTAACGAGGCAACATACATATACTACCTAAGGAGAACTCATCAAGTATTCAAGTCTTATCTTTGATCAACCTCAAATACTGGGGGGCATCCCCTTGAGAGTTCACCTCCTCAAAGAAATCGAAATATGTCAACGAGGGTCTCTACAGGAGAATGTTGTATCGGGCCAAACGGTCGAATGAACTGTGTCCGTGTAGAATAATCGAACTCTCGATGGAAAAAACATGTATGCTTGTATAAAGTAATCGAAGGAGTATATTTTATCATCAAAATGCTTCATTCCTCAAAGACGTTTGTTATTTTCACAAAGAAACGTCTCCAGGGCCAAAAAAACTCCCGAACACTCAAGGACTGTTGTCAACAGTCAGCTCATCGAGCCATATAAACTCGAATTCGTAAGCCCTCAATGAGGCAACCTCGAGATCGTAAGCCCTCAATGAGGCAACCTCGAGCTCGTAAGCCTTCAATGAGGCAACCTCGAGCTCTTGAGCCCTCAATAAGGCAACCTCGAGCTCGTAAGCCCTCAACGAGGCAACATCAAATCTGTAAGACCTCGACGAGGCATGATCAAATGTATAAGACCTCAATAAGGCAAAATCAAATGAATAAGCCCTCAACAAGGAAACATCAAATGTATAAGACCTCAATAAGGCAACATCAAATTCATAATCTCTCAATGAGGCAACATCGAATCTGTAAGACCTCAGCGAGGCATGCCCAAATTTGTAAGACCTTTAATAAGGCATGACCCAGATATTGAAGTCAAGTCTATATATTCAAACTTGTAAGACCCCTAAAAAGGCATACCCTCGATATAGACGCCGAGGCTATCTCACCCGGGGACTAAAAGGCTACGGCCAAACATAAAGACTACGGTCATATTAAAAGTCTCAGGCCAAATTAGCGCGGCTCGGAGACGTTCGACCGCCGCCATAAAACTACATGACTTCAAATACTTCGAAAATACTTCGAAAGGAACCGGTTAATCAGGCTACCCTCGGCATAAGCAAAAGAGCTTCGATCACATCGGCTCCAAACAATTAAAAGGCTTCGAAACAATCAGCCTTCAACAAAAAGGCTTCGAAACAATCGGCTTTCGATAGAACCTCCCGAGGTACTCAACCATCGTCACAAATTGACTCGTAATCGAGGTTCTCGTTTGAGCCGTAGAAGAGTAAGACGAATACAAAACATGCCAAGGCATAATCAAAACTTTAAAATCCTTTATCCAAAATGAGGGAAAACTATAGCCATACTAGAGGTCGCATCGACCTAATCTAAAAGAGCCTAAGGGCCAATGCGTAAGAGCCCAAGGGCCAGCCTAAAGAGCCACATGGCCAATCTAAAAAGAGCCTAAGGGCCAATGCATATGAGCCTAAGGGCCGATTTAAAAAACCTAAGGGTCGATGAGCCCGAGTCAAAACTCGACTCGATTATTGAGCCCTAAACGGTTAACTATCAACTATTGCCAATTGCTCATCGAGCACAAAAACCTAAGTTTTTGTTTATTTTGAAGTCCAACTCATCTGACTAATTGTCGGCAATCATTGAAATTCAAAACTCGAGCAAAGACACAAGCTGGAAAAACCAAAGAGTTTTTTTATATATAATACAAAGATACATTTACAATGTTCTTGCTGAGAGACCTATACAAAGATCAGAAAGGAAAAACCTAATCTACTCTCGGGAACTTATTCTTCCCTCACTCGGGGACTATGGATCCATCGGTTTCCTTGGGACTAGCTCCCTCACCGGCCTCTTCCTCAATGTCTTCCATATCGGAAATGAGGAACTTGGCGTCAAACTCATCCGCCTTGTCCTGCTCTATTTCCTCCGAGAGATCGAAGCCCCTAGAATGGATCTCCTTGAGTGTTTCCCTCCGGGATATACATCGAGCATATTCATTGCTTCTACTCTCTCGATCGGAAGCCCCCCTCAACTTTATACGAGCTTCAGTAGCATCTTTCAGATAGATGGCCACCTTCTTATCGGCTTTTGCTCGAACCTCTTCGGCTTCGGCTCGAGCGTCCACGACCTCGACCTTTATCTTCAAAATATCCGTTTCAAGCTTAGCAATCCTGCTCATCTGAACAGTTGTTATCTCGAGCATTATGAAATTGTATCTCGAGGGAGGAGGCCTTAGCCAAAGCATTCCTTTTGGCCGCAATATGGGCATCTATGTGTGCCTTCAACTCGTTGCATTCAAAATTGGCTTGGCCGACTTCTCCCCAAAGGCGTTCCAGCGCCTCCGTCTTTCTCTACAACTGCTTCTCCCCAAAGGCATTCCAGCGCCTCCGTCTTTCTCTACAACTGAGATACCGAAACATTAGTTTCCGAAGATGGGAGAATAAACATGTATTCCATCAAGATAAAGGTTACCTGTTTCTCGAGGTTGCCTTCGTAATCATGACTTCGATTCAACTCCGATCGAAGGTACATCAACTCTTTTGTCTTCTTATCACAAAGAAGCCTGAGAGATTTCTCCCCGTTCAAGGCTTTCCGCAACCTAGACTCACAACGAAAAATCTTAGACTTGAGTTTATCGAAGGCCTGTGGAAAAGAAGGTTTGGTTAAAAGGATGAAAATACGAAGTAGAAAAGGCCAAAAAGTCACCAAAGCTCACCGCAGAACAGAGCCTCTACTGGTCTGGTCTCATCGGCCTCAGTTGAACCACCTTGGAAGAGGACGTGATCAATCGAGACTCCGCTTGATTTAGGCAGCCCATGGCCCCAAGAATCCCTCAAAGTACCTTCGAAGAGAGAAAAAATGATGGTAAAGGACCTTCGCTCCACCCCTCTTGAGGAACCTCTCCCCTGAGGCTAGAGGCCTCGGGTCCTACAAGCTTAACAACCTTGAGAGATATCTCAGTTCGAGCCGTCGAAGTGGAGCCATCCCCTTCGATTACATTACCGTCCATGTATCGGCCTATGAATATAAGATCTTCCCCAGTGGTTGCATCTTCTTTGTGCCTTCGGGCAGGCCCCGCTTCACTATGAATATCCTCGTCCCTCGAGGATCTCTTCTGCTTGTTATCCTTCCTCGCCTCCGAAGCCGACGGTCCTTCCTCCTCCCCGAGAGGGCATGGTCTCATCTCGGAGAACTCACCGATACCTGTGATAACGGGATTAATACACATAAAGGAAAGTATTCCTCAAAAAAGCAACCACACAGCACATACTATGGTGTTTCACCTCCTATTTTCCCTTAGATAGCTCTCGCCACTTGCGCTCATCACAAGTCAATGAGGCTGCCAAGTTGCGGACCCAGCCCCCAAGATCGGGGACCTCATTATTCAACCACGGGATTGCTGTGAAGGAGGAAAAGAAACATTCTCATGATCCCTGGAATAGTTGAGAACAAAAGGCACTAAAACACGACATAGTACTTACGTTTGAAGTTCCATTTCTCGGGGAATGACAGGAACTCCGCAGGAATGATGTCAACATTCCTCACTCAAACAAATCAACTCATCCATCCTCGATCCCTGTCCTCATCATCATTGTAAATAAAGGGCTTGGTGGATCGGCGTTGTAATGTGATCAGACCTCGATAATGTAGAGGCCGATACAATCTTATGAGGTGGCTAAGAGTGAACTCGAGCTCAACCTTTTCAGTAAAAAACTTCATCATCAGTACGATCCGCCAGAATTACGGATGGATCTGAGCCAAAGTGACTCGATACCTTTGACAGAATTCAAGCACGAGTCGGTCAAGAGGACCCAACGTAAAAGGGTACGTGTACACGTTAAGAAACCCCTCTACGTGGGCCATAATATCTTCTCCTCGAGAGGGTATCTGCAGCATTACCTTTTCTCCCCATCTGCAGTCTCTCCTCACAGCCTCGAGGTGTCTCTCTTCTATTGATCGAATGAACCTCGATGCATGCTCTCGATGTCCCGCAACATCGAGAGGTCTCTCTAGCGTAAAGTCTTTCATCGAGAAGAAACAAATCGAGGTTAGCTCGCCAAACGCCGAAGGTGTACCACCGGTCGGGCGGAAAGCAGAGGTGGAACTTCCCTCTTCCTGGTGAGAGGATTTGGGCATGGCATCCATGACTCCTTTGAAACAAGAAAAAGAAGATGAAAACTCAAGCGAAAGATTTAAACTAAGATGGCGGAAGAACTGGCGCAAGAAAGGGAACTCTATAGACAAAGTTTGTTGCACAAAGAAGCAAAGCCCTCAATGAAAGGAAAGTGAATATATATAAGAAGAGCGGCGACTATTCATTAACTTTGATAGCCAATCAGCTCTGACAAAGCAAACATGACTTTTTGGGAAATGTACCGACGGGGCCACCTCGGTCACTTCACGGTCATGTCATAAGAATGACGTTATCATACAGCGTTCGAGGGGTCGAGGAGTCAAATCAATTCCTTACCGACCCAACCTAGGGGAAGACATGCGATCGAAATCAAAGTGCCCCGGTATTAAGGGTCTCTGCTACTCCGAGACCGAGTTCAATGGGTTAAATCAAAATTCAAGCTCAACTTTTGCATGAACGCTAAAAGGCAAAACTTTGAAGACATTAAACAAGAAAATCCTTTGCATTCCAAAAATATATTTACAAAGGTGCATTTACGAGACTCCCCCGTGGAGCCCACAAACAAAAAAGAAGAAGTAAAAAGACTAAAGTGTTCTATTCTTCATCCTCGCTACTTCCCGAGTCGCTAGCAGAGCCCTCGTCTGAAGTAGTCGGAACTGCCGATTCCTCTTCCAAGGCCTTGACTTCTTCGATCTTGGCAGATAAATCGAAACCCTAGGCATGCACTTCCTCAAACTCCTGCCTCCGAGCTTCCAAACGAGCATGAGAAACGGCGCGAGCCAGTTTGAGCTCGGCCTCTTTAGATATCTCCCTGGCCTGAGTATTTGTTGCAGCATCATCTTCCCGATACGAGAATATGAGTGCATCGGCTTAGACTTGGCCGTGGACAATGCGGCAACCGAATCAGCATGAAGCGCATTAAATTTGTGAGCCTCCTCTTGAGCACCTCGAAGAAGACTCTAAGTCGAGGCCAGCTCCTCCCGAAGATTATCCCTCTCCGAGGCCATGCTATCCTTGTGGCGCTTCAACTCAAGAATCTCGGCATCTCTGGCCGCGACCTTTTCCCAAAGCTGCCCTGCTAGGGCATCATTTTGCTCAATCTACAAATGCCGATTCAAGGTAATAAACACCAAGTCATGAAAACAAAAGGCAAGCTTGTGAATACCAAACTACCTACTCGATGAGGTTAGCCCGCTCCTGGAGCGCCCTCTCCGAGCTTGCCCGAAGGTCAATCAACTATTATTCCTTTCGGGAATACGAAGCCTTCAGCTCATTCAAATCCGACGTGAGCTTATCAAACTCCTCCTCACGATGAGCAAACTCATCTCGTAACTTGGAGAAGGCCTGGTCTGTTACGCCCTGCAATATTACGTCAATATTACATCCTGCAGTATTAAGTTACGACGATGTTGCACCCTGCAGTATTTTACGTTGAATTTGTCGTAAGGTAACTAACATCAGTTCAAGGAAAAAAATTTATTTGGGGATTATAAGGATTATGCTATTTCACAAGTGATTAGTAAATTCGTGAAAATGAGAGGGGAAGCAAGTTGGAGAAAATGAATTTCGTCGAGGTTTGACATTTTGGAATAAAATACGGTCCGAGCTATAATACCCAACACTTATGGACTAGTACCATGCAAGGTACCACATGACCATGATGGTATGATGTATAATGTATATTAAAAATAAGCATGATTTAAATTAATTTGAATTAATTTTTAATTATGCGAGTAATTGGTTAATTACTGGGTAATGAGACATTACCTAATTAACTAATAAGCAGATAACAATCAATAAATTTCCACCCCAA